>JBBPDB010000083.1:23703724-23722199 GCA_037974465.1 Brachypetersius altus
TAGAGCATCTTTGGGATGTGGTGGAACGGGAGCTTCGTGCCCTGGATGTGCTTCCCACAAATCTCCATCAACTGCAAAATGCATCCTATCAATATGGGCCACCATTTCTAAAGAATGCTTTCAGCACCTTGTTGAATCAGTGCCACGTAGAATTAAGGCAGTTCTGAAGGGCGAAAGGGGGTCAAACACTGTATTAGTATAGTGTTCCTAATAATCCTTTAGGTGAGTGTATAATAAGGTCAAATAATAGTTTCACAAGTAATAGTGAATGTGGCAACCCATTAATACATAGCATAATAACATTTTACTTGTCCTTTAGAAGTCCAGAGGAAGACGCTGGTCACATTTTTACATTTATGCGACTTCCATTCCCTAACTACCGGGTGGTCTCCCTGGAGCAACTTGGGGTTAGGGTAGGATTTGAGGCAAGTATCCTACCCACTAGGCCACCACCTTCACCCCTTGAGGGAGAATTTGAACTGTTTTTTAAAGGCAAATGTTTCCAAATTCCTGCATAAAATGGAGATGAATGCAGAGTGCACTTCCAGAGTTACTGACAGATTATTTTACTGTCGTGGTCTTTACAGTGGTTGTCTCAAACAGAGGTCTATCTAGAATGCAAATACAACCCCCTCCTCAATTATTGGCTGCCTTGATAAATATGTGTAAAAAGACTTAAATACATTCATTTTATTGCGCCATATCAACAGTTAGAGCAATAATCTAAAACTTTAAAACAACTGGAACTGTGATAAACGAGGCTGGATGAGGACCCAGGTTTATCTTCCACCACGCACAGTGGGGAGGATGGTAAGGAAGGTAAAATCATTCTTCATGGCTCACTGTTGGAGAACTGCACCATAGAGTGGCATCTTGCGCTCACCAAGTCTCCATAACAGCCAATAGACGCTCTCTACATGCAAACAGGTTGTTGGGAGGCTTTTTCTGTCCTACAGTCACAAACATAAGCATTTGCTAAAGAAAACTGGGACTTTACCTGGAACCGTGTGCCTTGGTCTGATGGGATGAAGATTGAGCTTTTTGGTAAAAAACACTCCAGGTGGGTCTGGCGTGAACATGAGGAAAAGCACCACATGCCCACTGTTAAACAAAAATCTGGTGGGCTCTCCCAGAAAACTGAGACGTATTTGGGTCTTTCAGCAGGATAAGGATCCAAAACATGTGGCCAAATCAACACAACAATGGTTCACTAGATACAAAGTCAACCTTCTTCCATGGCCAGCTCGGTCCCCGGTCCTTTTCAATATGTAATATTGATAATAGTAAAATAGTCTTTGAAGGGGTATTTTACTAATTGATGGTAATTTACTTGGCATAATTATATATAAAAATTCTAAAGTTCAAATTCAGTAAACTGTCTCTCTGAGGCCTGGAAAGGGAGGGGAAAGCCCCCACAGGCCTCTGTTAGAAGAGAATGGCTTATTATATGAACTATGTTGAATACCTTATTGTGTAAGATGACCCTGGGCATGCAGATGTTCAGACTGGAAGTGAAGATGGAGCAAAGCTTCACTGAGTAAGATGGCCTTCAAGGCCTGACTGGGTATGCAGGTGTCCAGGCTGGAGATGCCAAGAGGTTGGGGTCAAGCAATTAATGTAACACAGTCTGGTCAGTTTTTATTGGTTAAAAGGTTAAACAGAGGTGTCACCTAATGTTAATTAGAAGACGACTAAATCTGTGCGTTGAAACATATAGGTGGAAATGAGCAAATTAGGTGATACAGTGTTATAGGTAAAGAGACAAAGAATAATGAAGACTTCGTTTTTTTATTCAAATTCTCCACGACATCCACAACGGCCCGGGTGAGTTCTCTGTACCCCTGTCATCACTGATGGGAACGACAGGGAGTACAGAGAACTGACCCGGGACTTTGTGGACTGGTGCCAGCAGAAAACCCAAGGAGCTGGTGGTAGACTTCCACAGGCACAAACATCCTCCACTGCAACCACTGATCATCCAGGGTCTGGACATTGAGGCTGTGGAGAGCTACAGGTACCTTGGTCTTCATCTGAACAATAAACTGGACTGGACTCATAACTCAAATGAACTCTATTAAAAAGGGCAGAGCAGCCTGTACCTGCTGCGGCGGCTCAGGTCTTTTGGAGCCCAGGAGCCGATCCACAGGAGCTTTTATGACTCTGTAGTGGCCTCAGCCATTTTTTGCGGTGTGTCTGCTGGGTCAGTGGCATCTCTACTGCGGATAGAAAGAGACTGAACAGGGTGATACGGAGGGCCTGCTCTGTTTTAAGAAGCCCTCTGGACCCAGTGGAGGCGGTGAGTGACAGGAAAATGATGGCTAAGCTGTCTTCCCTGTTGGATAACATCTCCCACCCCATGCAGGTGACGCTAACAGCACTGAGCATCTCCTTCAGTGGCAGGCTGCTGCACCCACAATGTAGGCTGGAGAGATTCTGCAGGTCTTACCTTTCAACCGCTGTCAGACTCTACAACAAAGACCTTGCAGATGACCACACATGCACAAAGAAACACACGCATCCAATACAACATGATAGTTTCTTCCATGTGCAGTTCTACTCGGGCAAAATGTGCAATTTAAATGTGCAGTTCTTTGTGTGTATGTGTTTGTGTGTGTGTGTGTGTGTGTGTGTATCTACAGTGTTCAAATATTTATTTATATATCCACTCTGTATCCATACATATGCTCACTGTGTACGTACATACTTATCTAAGTTAAATATAGTTTACATATATACATATACATTTTTATACACATTCACATATTTTTATTGTATCCTATTTTTATATTCCTAGATTGTATAGTAAAAATTCTTGGTGCTTTATTACTGTTTTTGTCAATACCTGCTGTTACCAATATGTACACTCCAATATGTAACTGTGCACACAGTGTTCTTACTATGTACATAAACACAAACATGTACCCTGTATGTGTATATATTTTCAATACACAAGTCCATATTTATAATTTTGTGTTATTTGTATGGTATGGTATACTTTTTATAATGTACTGTTGTATAGTTTTTATCCTATTGTTTTTGTTGCCCTTTGTTTCTGTACTGTGTTAGTCTTCCCATTTAGTTTAAGTGATCAAGCTAACTGAAAAATCCTACTTTGTGGAAACTGACCAGGACTTTTGACGTAAATTACACTCTTCTTTATGTTTGTTTGTTTGCTTTTAATTTAAGTATTATGATGATAATGACATATATAGGATACAACTGACAATGGAGAAAAGAGTATGCAGTAGTTAATTGTATTATTTTTATTAGAGATGCACTGATATGGGAATTGTGATCCAATGCAGTATTTTTTTCTGCTGGTGCCAATGCAGATGCATAAGCATTTATAAAAGTTAAGAATAGGTACTATTAGGATCTATCTGGATTAGCATGATGGAGAAATATAACCTTTATTATAGCACAGTGGCCCAAGGTCACCTACACTTTCTGCTCTTTATTAAATGTGTCAACAAATATTCATTTAGAACATTGTAGGATCTAAGCATTTTATAAATGTTCTTTGGGGGGAGGTCGAACTTTTACATACATTTTCTTATTTATTTTTGGAACTTTGAAGGACTTTTAAATCATTTCGATTTAAAGTGACACATTAACCTGGAGAAATCAAAAGTAAAAATAAAATCACAAATTAGTTTTAGAAATGTAAGGGGAAAAATGTTATTTGCACATTTTTAATTTTACGTAAAATTTCTTATTTATCGTTCAGCTTTAAAAGACTGTTCAGCATTGGAATATTGTTTAGTCCGTTTTAATTTAGAGTAACATGTTAGCCTGAAGAAATCAATTATCAAAGTATCACAAATGTGTTTTATTATGTATATTTAACAAGTGTAAAAAATAAACAGAATTTGAATATTTTAATTTTACATTCATTTTCTTATTTATTGTTTACCTTTGAATTACTATTAATTCATCTTTATTTATAGTGACACGTTAGCCTGAAGAAATCAATTATAAAATAATATCACATATATGTGTTCTATAAATGTTCTTTAAGGGGAAAAACAGAATTTGGACATTTTCATTTTACATTTTTTTATTTATTGTTTGGCTTTGAAAGACTTTTAATATGTCTCCAAGTGAAAGCTTTTCGAGTTCCCATGACCCTTTGCTACCATCGCTTAGATTTCAAATCCCAACAACCAATCCTGAGCCATGTTGGAGTGAGAGCCAATCAGGAGCGAGCATAACGAATCCGGGCAGAATTTAAAAATGTTGTGTTGAGGAGATGCTGAGAGACGCGCAGGAGAGGCCGGAGGGGTTTAGTACGTTTAAGTCGGTAAACTTGAGAAAACGTACCCGAAACTGAGTTAAATTACATCGCAACCTTTTATGCTAGAAAAATATTCGGTAGCGCCAGTTTTCGGTTGGAGTTTATGTTGGATTTCGCAGCCGGTGGTTAAAGCGGAGCTCAGTCCCCCTCTTCGCCTGTAACGGATTCCTCTGTAGGACATACAGCCCTCCGCAGGCTCTCTTCTCGGTAATCTGGTCAAAATGAGTGCTGCAGTGGCCAAGGCCAAGCCTGCGGCTCCGGTCGACCCCAAGTCTGCGCCCCTGAAGGAGATCCCAGACATCCTGGTGGACCCCCGGACTATGAAGCGCTACATTAGGGGTCGCTTCCTCGGAAAGGGGGGCTTCGCCAAGTGCTACGAGATCACAGACATGGACACGAAAGAGGTGTTCGCGGGCAAGGTGGTGCCCAAGTCTCTGCTGATGAAGCCGCACCAGAAGGAGAAGATGAGCACGGAGATCTCCATCCACAGGAGCCTGGACAATCCACACGTCGTGGGCTTCCACGGGTTCTTCGAGGACGACGACTTCGTCTTCGTGGTGCTGGAGATCTGTCGGAGAAGGGTTTGTGTCTTTTCTGCTCTCTCCTAAACTGGTGATGGTGAAAGCTTATCCAAGATATTCTTTTTGGGGACAGCTGGTGGTTAGTGGGTTGCCACCGCGATCAGAGAGTAGAAACGCAGGATTGGGATTGGCTGCCCAATGCTTGACTTGGCGAAAGGGGTTAAATGCAGTTGTTCACGCTGTGTTCATATACGACAAAATGGTCTCTTCACTGAACTGAGCGGGTCCCGGCTCTCGGCCAACCGTCGAGCCCATCTAAAGCAGCCCACGGTTTGCGATGTTAATACAAGTATAATCCAATTCGAATTTACTCGTGGATTTGCTCATGAATGCTACTGATCTTAACTTTTCGTGACGTCTGGAGACGCTCTGCTCCAGGCCAGTGTGGATTTAAACACCTTGAGGATGTGACGTCAGACTAGAACTTCAACGGAGGAGTTTGAAAATCATAAAGTTCTTTCTAACTTTCGTTGCATAAAAATGAAACCACTGCTACCAGTTTTGCATTTAAATGTTTTTAAAACACCCACACTTGTAAAATTAGCTAGACTTCAACCAAACAAGTGCTTCAGTGGCTTGTTGACGTCGAGTAGTTTATAGCAGATAAACTTCCCGACCATGCTTTTTATGCTATATTGGTCGTCATGGGAATCAGCAGTGGGTGGAATTCTATTTGCCATTGAATTAATTTTCATATAAGCAAAGTAGTGGTGAATTCATACCTTTTCTCTGGGAGTGGTTGTGGCGTACTATCTCCGAATTAATTGCCTTAGGGGGGGGAATGAAGTTCCCTCGATGAAACGGATGTAAATGTAGTTAAGTCTGTCTATGAACAACCTGTTCTTTGTCCTTAAACGATAATCTTTGTTTATTGTGCAGCTGGAGTGTGATTTCTTGGTTGTTAACATCTTGGAAACTTCTGTCCCTTTAGTCTCTTCTAGAGTTGCACAAGCGCAGGAAGGCTGTGACTGAGCCTGAAGCGAGATACTTCATGCGGCAGACCATCCAGGGGGTCCAGTACCTGCACAATAACCGCGTCATTCATCGCGATCTCAAACTTGGCAATCTGTTCCTTAACGATGACATGGAGGTGAAAATTGGTATGCAGGCAACGTTTTCGTTTTTTCCCCTTTTAAACGCCTCGTAATTTTTGTTAAACGTCGGGTGAGACATTTCCTGATTTTCTGCCAACTCTTCTTTAGGTGACTTTGGCTTGGCCACTAAGATTGAGTTTGATGGCGAGAGGAAGAAAACTTTATGTGGAACTCCAAACTACATTGCCCCGGAGGTGCTGTGCAAAAAAGGGCACAGCTTTGAGGTGGATGTCTGGTCACTGGGTTGTATTCTGTAAGTCTGATTCAGGATAAGTTGGAAGGGTATATGCTGTAAGAATATCATTGATTGTCCTTGTGGTTAATATTTTAAATAACTGTTCTTGTTTACTGAAAAACTTACTTTTCTTACTGATTAGCATCATGCTTAAATCACACACTTGCCTGGGCCCTAATGTTCCTTCAACCGTTTTTATAGTTAACTGTATGTCAGTCAGAAACAACTAAAGTATGCATTAGTCTCTTGAACTGGAAAAACTAAAGTAGCCAACATTGTACGTTATAAAATGTGTGTAAAATAAAGACTTTTCCCCTCAAAAGAGCATAAAGACTTGTTTGTTCTTTAGGTACACGCTGTTGGTTGGCAAGCCCCCCTTTGAGACGTCTTGCCTGAAGGAGACCTATGTCCGCATCAAGAAGAACGAGTACACGGTCCCCAGAGTTAGTACTAATCATAATTATTTAGAGTCCTGTAGCTTCACCTGTGGCCCAGACCATGGAGTTCCACAGTCGTAGTCACAAATGGGAAGGTGGATGTGGATCCAGTGCATCAAGAGTATTAATCTTTCAGTAGTTGGAACTGCACCCCATGAAACAATTGTTGACTGTTTTGAGTATCTCATGTATTAATATCTGTTTAGTTCACATGCATGAAGGTCTGAAATCTCATTGCATTATGTCCGCTGTACTGCTTTTGGACCATCTTCCGTTTGTAGACATTAACATTTGCTCTTACTCTCTCTCTCCAGCACATTAATCCAGTTGCTGCTACATTGATTCGTCGAATGCTACATGCAGACCCCACTCTGAGACCCTCTGTAGCTGAGCTGCTTGCAGATGAGTTTTTCACATCAGGCTATGTCCCCCTCCGACTGCCTACCTCTTGCCTAACCGTGCCTCCAAGATTCTCCATTGCCCCCTCTAGCCTCGAGTCTGGTCTGCATCGTAGACCCCTCACCACATTAAATAAAGGTACATTATTAATGCACGTTTTCTTTAGTCCAGTGTGCTCCTTACTGCTGTAGTAAGCTCTTTTGGTCAGTACTGCTGACTGTGATTTATAAGGCATTCCTAGCTATGGTAAGGAGTAGAGCTGAAAAAATGTAAATGTGTAAATTAAATAAAGATTAATTTTATTACCTTGTTTTTGGCTGACCAAAGTTGTGGGTTCTTGAGTAAAGTCAATATAAGTAAAGTAAAACGTGGCTTTTGAGAACTGAACAATATACAGTAATGGGCCTTTAAAGCATTGTTTAATGATTTGATCCCATTTCATTTTGGACTGATTTCAGACTAATGGCTCCTTAATACACTAGTGGCAGTTTTCAGATCAGCTGTCCCTTATGCACTCTAAACAAAACCTTTTCACTTACAACCATTCTTGAGTGAACTAAACCTTAAGTATTAAATCCCAGGTTACATGATCTCTGTATCAGTAAAGCAAGGATATGCTTCCTCTGAATTTTTTTTAAACTGTAATTGCACAATTAAAGCTTTGATTTTTAATCTTAAACAGATTCTCCAATTGACAAGATGGGCAAAGTTGAGCAGGCACAAAAAGAGGAGCAAAGGTCAGTCTTCACTTTCTATACAAGCAAAGCACCAGCACTACCTGAAACCAGTGTGTGCTTTTGGGGCCTTGCTTTTTAAGCATTGGCATTTGTTTCTAGCCACAACACATGATTCAGCCTTAATAGCTAATGAAGTTTGGTTTCTTAACATCTTCCATGCCTACAGGGATGTACCTGAACAGCCTGACTGCCACTTGAGTGACATGTTGCAACAGCTGACCAGTGTTAATTCTGCCAGACCATCAGAAAGGGACTTCATAAGACAAGGTATGGGAGATGGTCTGATATGCTTTTAACCAGAGTAACATAAAGGGACACAATCTTCCAGATGTTGGCAAATGTAGTCTTGCCCACTCCTACTGGTTTATCACGATGCACTTGACACTTGCTTGGACAAGCAATCGTACTCACGACTGCTGCATAGAGACCACAGTAGCTTTATTCGTTGTGCTGTAATCCTTATATCCACTATTGCTGTAGTTGTTCATCCTGATAAGCTTAGTACTATCAATTTTTTTGATGCTTGAATTTCTCTTACTAACAGAGGAAGCCGAGGATCCAGCCTGTAACCCCGTCTTCTGGATCAGTAAATGGGTAGACTACTCTGACAAGTACGGCCTTGGTAAGAACACTCGTTGCTTGCGTACGCCACACAATATAATTTGCCATTAGTGCTGACGAAGGCATAGCCTGGAAAAATGTTTAGGGGGAAATCCATTTCGGTGCAGTTAGCAATTCATAATTTTGGCTGTGGCCAACCAGTTTAGCCAAAGTTTGCTATTGGTCAGTGTTGTGTACTTGTTCGCTTAAGCACCATGAGTGGCTAGATCAGGCTTGCTTGTGAAATTTTGACTACACCTAACTAACTTGATCATGCTTCATATAAACTTTGTTTTTTTTTTAGGTTATCAGTTGTGTGATAACAGTGTTGGGGTTCTGTTCAACGACTCCACCCGTTTGATTATGTATGAAGACGGGGACAGTCTACAGTATATTGACCGTAATGCAGCGGAGTCCTACCTCAGTGTACGCTCCTACCCTGCTGCCCTTTCCAAAAAGGTGAGGGCCTAAACCATCCATTTAGGGTTGCATAGTTGAGTTTCTGCTACTTAATGCATTACAGTAATTTATGATGGTAAGACTTGTGTGCTGAAGTGCGTGGTCTCTACTCCTCCCATCCCATAGATCACCCTGCTGAAGTATTTTAGGAACTATATGAGCGAACACTTGCTAAAGGCAGGAGCCAACATAACACCACGCGACGGCGATGAGCTCACCCGTCTGCCCTACCTAAAGCACTGGTTCCGTACCAAGAGTGCCATTGTGCTTCATCTGAGCAATGGCACTGTGCAGATAAACTTCTTCCAGGTTAGTGGTATTGGTCTTCACACGAGTCACACCCTGGTCATTTTCCAGAGATCCCAAAAGACACCATGTACTCAATTCATCTTAATCAATTAACCTTAAGCCACTTTCTAAACGCGTACAAATTGGCCAGGTGTTTTTGAGACAATGCAATACGTTACTTCATCACTTTACTTGCTCTGTTCAGCTTGACCGCTAGCTATCTAAGTTGGTGAATTGGATTTGATCAAACTCACCTGTACAATGGATGAGTAGCACTTTAAAACATCAATTTGATTGAAATAAAGGATCTAAATGGACAGTCATGCCTGAATTAATATTTACGTGTTGATTCTCCCTCCATCCACACCAGTGCCCCCTCCCTCCCAGACATCTGCACATTCCATATATTAGTGAATATCTGCTGCTGCTAATCAGCATATTACACTACAGGCCTGGCAAAATTAGTGTACATTCTTAAAGGTGATGATAAATTGCTGCAGTTTAGACCTGCTGTCTGCTTGAGACCTTATTTCTCATCTGCTTCAGAATTTTCCCTCACAGTTCTGTTTTTTCTTGCATTCCAGGACCACACAAAGCTGATCCTGTGCCCCCTGATGGGAGCAGTGACGTACATCAATGAGAAGCGGGAGTTCTGCACTTACAAAATGAGCCTAATAGAGGAGTACGGCTGCTGTAAGGAGCTGGCCAGTCGTGTGCGTTATGCCCGCAGCATGGTGGAAAAACTGATGGCTTGCAAAAGCACTGCTTCGGCACCCGCCACAGCTGCCACCTCTGCTCGCTAGTGCGTTGCCCACCAGAGGCATTTGTGGTAACCAGTGACACATGATGGCGGGTCGATGGCCAATCGGGGACTCCTTTGAGTCTGAGGGCTATTTATTGTTCAAGTGGCTTAAACCCTGTAGGCTCCACACGGCCCACACACTTTCATCCATCTGTTTACTACTCCTTCTCCCTTTCCCCCCTCACGGGTGTGACCATGCTCATTGTCTGTTGCATCATGTATATTGCTTTTTTTCTATGTCTTTTAACTGTTTTTACTTTTATTTCTAGATGTTATTGGTTTTCGTCTGTCCTCTGTATAAAAGCTGTAGTGGCAACAGGTTAATAAGATTTTATTAAAGTGATGGCTAATCCAAATTTAATAAAGATTTGTGGTTGAAATGTGGTTTTTATTCATGCCAAATTTAGAAATATTTATAAATGCCCATGTATGGTTCAGGGGATTTTTTCTTTTTCACATCACCTATTTCTACTGTGGGTAGTTTGTATAACACTAAGGGTGCTACTCAATTGTTTACTTGTTTTTTGGGTGATGCACAGCTGTTATGACTGGTTCAGGCAAATGTGGGTTTTTTTTTCTTCTTTTAAACAGGAATCCATTTATTCATCTTTCCAATATGAAACTGTAGTTGAAAGTTATAATGAACTTAAATCAATAACACCTTTATTACCCAATTCATAAATAAAGCCTAGAATGTCTTGACTTAGGATCATTTCTTATTCTTGTTATATGCAGGGTCTTTTTCAGCTCCAGCTTATCTGAGAGAAGTTGTCATAAGGTCCTTGAATCTTGCATAAAATCCAACTGAACACTCATTTACAGTCTAGGGTCAGTGCAACACAAGATCAGGTACATTTCTTCAGAGTGTAAACACTTCTCCAGCTGTCCAAGTCAAACTTGGTATCAAAATACTAAGCGATCTGAGATGTAACCCTTTTTTGGAAACCGGAGCTCCGTCAGGCATGTAAACATAACACCATGTTGTATCAAAGTTGTAACTGCTCAAAGGCACTGGCAGTGTACAAAAGCTTTTAGTATGTGCAGTAATTTCTGACACAAACGGTAGATACTTTAGTAATTTGTCTCAAATGCTGTTCACCTCAACTTTTCAGTCTTGATTCATTATGGACATTTAAATCCTGGCTTTGCAAGAAAGAAAGAACCCTAAGAGGCTAAAACCTATCAAAGGTTGACAAATATTCAGTTGCCTTTGTTTAGGTGCTTTGTGGGAATGTCTTCAGACAATTATTACAGTTTAGTGGTTGAAGAGCGGGGGAAGAAAAACTGCATTGGTACTGTGCCACCCTGATTTACTAATCCTGGAGGTCCACCTGCCTATGCAAGCAGCGAGAATGTCTCGCTGTATTTCAGAAACGCAAATACGTCAAACCCTCCAAAAGCAAAGTGGGATCTGCTTGGTTCTGACCAATAAAAGAATTGTGAAAAGCATGCCTCTCATCCCACCTCTCATGTCTGCTTAAATTGTTCTTTTACTGGGTGATGCATTTTATAGCTAAAGTCTCACCCCAGTATTTCATTTTAAATCCTCACAAGGATTTTGAACCTCCAGCATTTAATCAATGTAATCTCTATCTGATGCATCAGTAGTGCAAAGTTCACAACCACATAAATGATCATTTCTAATACAAGATAGTGGGCAATTGTGCTCTGTTAGCAAAAGTTGTTTAGTATGGGTCAGATTTTAATGGAATATTTGGGCCAAATGTTGCATTCACACAATGTATCCCAGCCATAGTCCATCAAACATGTTTGGGTCCAATTTTTGCCTCTTTCCCTTAGAAATGCCAACATTCTACTCACAAATAAGTCAACAGTCGCCCAAATAGCCTCAATTGTTTTTGTGAAAAAACCACCAATAGGCTCAACCCACTCTAACCGTATTCAGCTCTTCATTAAGGCGTTGGGATCTTGTGGATGTGGTTGAAATGGTTCATAGAGTATTAATGGCTGCAGTTTTTTATAGAATTAGTGGTATATTGTCAAACATTCACAGAATTCAGAATCTGCCCTACTGACATCTGAGTGTGTTATTTTATCAGTGCAAGGAAACATCCTTTAAGTTAAAGTCATGTCAGAAAAGGGAAAATATAAAATCATTGTAAGAATATCACCACCAGTTCTTTGGTAAAGGCTTCCAAGTAACAGTATTATATGACCATATTCCTTAAACCCAACCAGGAACAGAGTTTTGTCCATTCCTACCTTGGGATTTAGGGTTTAAAAATCAGGAAGCGCACCACCAACTGTAAATGGGACATGCCAGAGCCATGGCGATAATATCCAAGGAACAGGAGTGGCACCGCGGTCTCCCAATGCTCCACTTGAACAATTAAAAACAGCTTTAAATACTCTGAGGCCACAACTGATCTTGGTATTCTGTGTTTAAAGTCCTATAAAAATATCCCGGGCCTTAATGCAGTATTCTATTAGATAAACTAATCTGACCTGAGCTTCGTCCTTCGGAACACCATGAACGTAAGGCACGAATGGGGCAGTAATCCTCAGGGCTGAAAACCTTTTAGCAAGTTCATAATTTAAAAGAAAAAAAGAAGGAGCCGCCGAAGAAGTCAGTTGTCATTGCAGTAGTTCCACAGGAGGAGGTAACTTGGCAGTACATTCACTGGATCTGATCCAGAATCTGCATTTGGAGGTGAAGAATCACTCAAAAGTGTCTATAAAATCACCCCATTCTCTTCACTTGGTGAAACAGAAGCTTCGTTTTTTATAAATATGTGTAGATCTGTAGATATAGAAGACTGCAGAACGTATTGAAGGTGTGTGTGCGTGCGGGTGTTTGTCTGAGTTTAGTGGTGGTGGTAGTAGGGGTGGAAAAGTCTCTCTGGGGCACAGATGCTGAGCGCAGAGTGCGTGTGGAGCAGTAACCGCGGGAAACGGGAGGTGAAGTACCCCACAAACCCATCTGGGACTTCGCCGAGCGCCGTCTGAACCTCAGGTGGGAGCTCGTGATAATGATGCTTCTGCAGCACAAACACAAGCAACTGTTCTCTTCAGATCAACAGTTCAAACCTTTCCTTTTTAATCAGTGAAACTATTGCACAGGCGTGATATAACACACTTACTTTATTTCTCATGGCTCTGAGCAGGTCTCTGACTGAGTTTCCTTTGTATGTGCGGAATTTCCTCAGATCTAGTAAACAGGGATATCACAAATTACTTACAAAGCTATGACAATCCCACTAAAGCTAAATCAAAGCTACCTTAATCAGAGTCCAGCACTTCTTCTATCGTCAGCAACAAATTACATCTAAACATTCTATTAACTTCAGTACAACTTCAGCTCTAGCTTTAGAATGCAGGTCCAATCGTTGTAGTTATTGTTTGTTTTTTTTCCAATTAATGCTTAAATTAAATATTTTACTTTTCTGAGGTAAGGGGGGTTATTACACAGACCCCATTTAGGGTATACATCTAAATTCAAAACATATCTTTAAAACACAATGGCAATATCACTCCAATGAGATGAGTGACTGCTAGCTTTTTCAGCATCTGGATTTGAGTTTTGCTGCATTTAGGAAAGAATGTAACATTTTGTAACAGTGTAGACAGGCACAGGGTTCTCAAACTTTATATTCAAAGATCCAAATGTAATTTCTAAGTAAGGTCAAAGGTCTGGGACAACAATCCTTTTCATTAAATTTGCTTACAACACACAACCAAAAGAAAAGGCACGGTTTGCCTATAATTGTTTGTGTGTGAACCTAATCCACTCTTAGTCTTACTTTTGACAGGAAAGTGTAACATGAACTGCAGTTTTATGAGAAGATTTATCAATAACCTTCATTAACTGAATTACTTTCATGCCTCAACAAATAAAGTGGCGACAGGACATAACACCTCCTTCTCCATGGACTCTTATAATGAAGCTGGTATTTCGCTCACTCATGCTCGCAGGACTGCACGTGAAAGCCCATTAGCCTTAGCAGATTTGCTAATACGGATGCGACGCCTGATAATTGATGCAGGCCAACATTACAACATACGTGCGCCGACTGACAATGTTGCTTCAGTTAATCTTAGACCAGGCCCTAAAAATGTGAAGTCTGTTATATTTTACAAAACGAATACTTTATTGAAACATACACTTAATTGCATTGCGTCACTGCATTCCTAATATGATGCGTGGATGGGGTCTGAAAAGACTTGCATTTTGGTCTGGGTACGGACCAGGGTCCGGACTTTGAGAACTGCTGTCCTAGAAGGTAATAGGATTTGACTGGTTAGCTTCAGTACTACGAACCGGCCTGTAGGGGTGCTGAGATGTGCATCCTCCAGTTGGTTCTGACCACCGATCTGCCTGCTGTTTCCAGACGTGTTACAATGGCACTGTCTGCTGGCTCCTTTTCTATACGATCACTGACATCCTATAACATGAAAACATACACAAACACAGTCAGAGCTCATCAGGGTTTCACTGCTTCGTCTTAATTTACAGTTGATGAAAGGAGTCCCCAAGTAAAAAAAAAAACCAAACCACGTATTTGTTATTAATATGTACAGTATTACATATTAATATATAGTGTCAAATGTCAAATGACAACATAAGTGTACAAAGTTATTTTTAAAGGGGACCCATTATGCAAAACTCACTTTAGTTATAACAGGTCTATGGGCTACAAAACATGTTCATGAGGTCATTTTGACAAAATCACTCTCACATAAAAAGATAACACCAGATTTATTCTTCACAGTTCTGGTCCCCTTCCTAGTGTGATGCACAGAATTTGCACAGAATTTGAATAGAACCACCCCTCATCTGTCGAGAACCCACCCACCAGCCTGTTGCTCGTCACTCCTTTCAGCGGCCATCTTGGGTCTTTGTAGCTCCCAAATTTAAAAGCTCAAAAAATAATTATTTTTGTTTGGGGTTGGACTCAAAGCTAAGACTCTGAACTTTCATGTACCAGAGAAAAAAAAATCTATAAACTTATGTTCAAACAGCAACACAGGATCAAATACTGGACTGGATATTTGCTTGTGTTTTATGTGCTGAATTCAGCCGTGACTGACCACTGCAGTGGCAAAAACTCGCTCCACCAAGCCGGCCAATACTCGCTCAAAACACAATAAAACAACCTCCGCTATTAGTAAAGGTAAAGAAATGGCGTGAAAATACACAGATCACGTAAAATGCGCACTCTGCTGCGCCTCAATGCCGGATTGTCTGCTGGTTTTACGAGCACAGATAAGCAGAGCGCTGTGTCTATATGCAGAGGCAAGGCACACATGAAGTGTTGTGTTGTTGACTGCAAAGAACAACACACATCCTACACTCTCTCCCAGACAAAGAACTGAAGACCTTTTAATTTCATTTTCGATGGTCGTGTCCCAGCAACAATCGACTTAAAAAGTTCCACCTTGAGTATTTAAAGGTGGAATGGAAAATTTGAGTATTGAGCTGTGAATAAGGAGCTATCTTCAGTGCTGGGGAGGATCTGTAGCTACTGTCTATGACAAGTCTGCAATTGAGGGAGATGTAAGTACTTTCAAATAATGACTTGTGTTTCTATCACAGTTAAGTATGAACTAGCTTGTTCATTTCACTTCGTTTCTCATGTCTCAAACGAGCAGCGTAAGGGGTGGGTGGAGCATGGGCTGGGCGTCGTGGCAACAGTCCTGAAACAGCTCATTTTGAAGATTAAAACTGTGAAGATTAAAACTAGTTATATCTCTTTATAGGGTGATTTTGTGCAAAGAACTTCATTATAGCTTGTTTTTTTTAAAAAGTGAGTTTTGCATAATATGTCCCCTTTAACTAGTTCAAAAGAATAAAAAACAGATCCCAAAGGATAGAGACCTGCTGGTAACATCTTCCTTCCATCCATCCATCCATCTGTTATCAACACTGCTAATCCTTACCAGGTTCATGGGGGGTACTGGAGATTATCACAGCATTGATAGGGCGAAAGGTGAAGAAACACCCTCGATTGGTGACTAGTCCATCGCATGGAAGACGCACAGACAACGCACATATTCACACATACAGCCAATTTAGCATCCCCAGGTCACCTGGTGTGCATGTCTTTGGACTGTGGGAGGAACCTGGAGCTCCAGACAGAAATCCACACATGCTAACAGAATTGATTTTGGCCACTCTGGCTGGGAATCAAACCCAGTACCTGCATGGCCACTTATTAAGGTGTGGAAACAAGATGGTTGACTTATGACCACAACTTAGAAAGGCATGGAAACGTAATCCCTACGTCTCAGTAAGTTATTTTAATAAAGAAAGATTGTCACCAGCAGGTCTCCTTACAATTTGCTGCGGTTAAACTGAATAAATGCTGGTGAAAAGAACAAGATATACAAACCTGAAAGAATTGCAGCTGTTTCTCTGGGCTCCAGAAAAACGGATGTTTTAAAATGGAGGCTGTGGAGGGGCGGGACTCTGGATCACCACTAATCATTCTCTCAATCAAATCTTTCCCAATCACATCCTCTGATCACAGCAAACATACAAATGTATTCAGGCTTCAGGAAAAGTTACAGTTTTTACATTTTAGCACATTCAGCCAAGACTCTGTTGTAAACGGTCAGTAATAATCAATGCACACACAGACTCACCGTGGATGTCCTCCATGAAGTGCTCCAAGCTATAGGCTCCAGAAAGGATGTTGGCTTGACGCCGCAGTGTGTCCCCAAATGGGTGCTGTCCTCTAGACACCACATAATAAAACACACAGCCAGCTGAGAACACGTCCACAGCAGTTGTCTACAAGAAAGACAGGGACAAGAAACATGAGAGAACAAAATGTGGAAACAGTAAGCAGAGTTCTTAGCATGGCTGCTGTATATGATGTGTCCTAAAGCAATGGTTCTGCTAAATCCATTTTCCTCACAGTCTTAATAAAAATTTTGTGTTTCTCACTGGAGCTACTACCTAGTGTAGCTAATCTGAGTTTATAGTCACCAACCAGCGCTGTGCAAACTAGGCCTTAATGTGTAAACACCTGTATCAAAACCCAATCAAAAAAAGGTGGTAAAAAATAAACTAAAGTTTTGGGTGTGACACGGTCAACTGACAATTCGGTTCAATAGAAGAGCTCAGAGCTCACAGTCAGGCTCATTCACTTTATTCAATGGAATTAAAAAGAAATTGTGAATTTGGCCACACTATTACTTTAAATATGCAGAAGAGATATTTGTTCGTACCGGGTTTCCTTTCTGCACATCGACTAGTAACTCAGGGGCAATCCAGCCCTCAGTACCAGGAATTCCTGATCGAAGGCTGAAACTATGGCGACCATCTGGAAGCTTTTTGCATAAGCCAAAATCCGAGATCACGGCTCGCACTCGGCCGAGCGCCCCCGGGTACGAGAGAAGAATATTCCGTGGCTTTAAATCTCTATGAACTGAGACAGAAAAGGATTAAGATAGAGAGAGACCGAAATGGGGGCAAAAGCACATAACAGCAAGGCTGGAGTCATAAAGCCATGAAGAATATGTAATCCTGTAACCCGAGCTGCATTACAGTTATCCTGGACATACAGAGATGGAGACTCACCGATGTTGAGAGAATGTAAGTGATTGAGCCCACACATAGTCTGTTCCAGCAGAGTTACAGGATCTATACTGGAATACTGGCAGGCTGGGTCCTCAACATACTACAAAGACATAGACATGTATTAGATCATTTACATGATTCTGACATTTTTATTAGATTTTATTTAAAGCAATTATAGTACAGCTGTTTATACATTTTCTCTATTCCAACTGCCACTAGATTTATCTCTGTTCTATTTAGCACTTGTTCACACCATGTTCTTTAAAACACAGCCCCTAGATCACAGTAATGGGCATAAAAACACATTTACTGCTCAAGAGTATGTGGACCTGTATCTGGTCTGAAATCTTTATGCAGCGACTAAACATTTCTGATGTTTTCATGAGTTTGGCACATTGGCTTGGATGAACTTCACCCATCCATCCATACAGAAGAGTAACTCTGGGATGTTGATGGGTTTTCTCACATGAACTATCTTGCTTTTGAGTTGAGGTCAGGAAATTCCAGGATGTCTGGCTACATGACCCTCCGTCTCTTGAGATTCACAAACGGATCTCCTGACATTGTGAAGGCATTGTGTTCATTACTCTGTACATTAGTCAAGTACAAATGTTTGTATACATCAAGAACAAAAGTAAATTCACATTCTCAAGAGAACTGGCACTTCAATATGGCACTTTTCAGCAAATCCTAGAGCACAATTTCTGTTCATTTAAAACATGGTGGAAATATATAAGAAAACCTCAAATAAGCCTTTAGTTTTTTGCACTGTTAATATTAAATGATGCATTTAAATATGCAGAAGTGTGTGGATATGTACTTATTTACACCAGAATCAATAATACAATCCAAACCTTTGTATTGGACTGCAGCTGTTCTGCAGCACCTGGGGTCTGTGGTACAGTGTTTTCAATTCAGTGGAGTGTGTAACACATTTACATTTACATTTACATTTACGGCATTTAGCTGACGCTCTTATCCAGAGCGACGTACATCAGTGCTTAAG
>JBBPDB010000083.1:23722299-23732328 GCA_037974465.1 Brachypetersius altus
GAGAGAGAGAGAGAGAGAGAGAGAGAGAGGTTGCTAGAGTGAGAGAGAGAGAGAGAGAGTGAGAGAGGTTGGTAGAGCGAGAGAGAGAGAGAGGTTGCTAGAGTGAGAGAGAGAGAGAGAGAAAGAGAGAGAGGTTGCTAGAGAGAGAGAGAGAGAGAGAGAGAGAGAGGTTGCTAGAGTGAGAGAGAGAGAGAGAGAGTGAGAGAGGTTGGTAGAGTGAGAGAGAGAGAGAGGTTGCTAGAGTGAGAGAGAGAGAGAGAGAGAGACAGAGGTTGCTAGAGAGAGAGAGAGAGAGAGAGAGAGAGGTTGCTAGAGTGAGAGAGAGAGTTCGAGAAAGTGCTAGAGATAGAGAACTAGAGAGATCCTGATATATTGTCCTTATGTGAACAAAGCTTGCCATTCAATGTATCTTAGGATGATTTAACATGATTGTTTGTGGGTGGGTTCTGTTGCAAAATTGTAACCATGACTCTTTAAATGTAATGGAATTTCCTTCTTGTGATTTTAACTTTCCACGGTATAATACACCTAATCCAACTTACAAAAAATCAAACTATGCAGGACAATAACGTCCCCTACAGCAGACATGAAGCCTCCGTTATCTCCGGTATCTGTACATCCGTTACCTTTTTTTAAAAAACAATGAATGGTAAGAAAAGGAGGCAGTCATGTGCTTTGACTTTAACAGGCTGTGATGCTACACTCAAATTGTGTTTGGAAAACTTGAATCATAGACAATTATATTTTCAAGTGAGAAAACAATGATCTAAAGTAGTGTTTCTAAATCCTGCCAACTTGGCAGCGATGGTGAAACTGTGCTGGTGTAACGTCGCTAGTCAGTGGCAGCTAGAGGCCATTGTTTGAGTTTGTAATAGACTTTTGTTTTGACACTGGGGTTGGCCTCATCCCTGTTCCTCGGCTAGACAGGGATGATGTATTATTAATAACAGATGTTTTGTGTTTGGCTGATTAAGTGTGTGAGGGTATTTAAGTTCCACTGTTTTAGGTTTTTAGTTGTTCGTTCTCCATTACATTACCTTCTGTTGTGATGAAATGCGGAAAAGAATCCAAATGCAGAGTGTAGAAAATGGTAGAATTTATTAATAACAATGTGAAACAAATGGAAAACCAAGTCCAGGCCCAAAGTCAAAAGCCAAAAAAAAAAAAAAATACAGTTTTGAGCTGTTTTTGAGAGTCCTGAGAGTCTTGGATGAATGTCGACTTACTTTTTTGGATTCCAAAACTCCTGTCTTTAATGCTTTCAAATCTTCTTGTCTTCAATAAGTTGTGTATTTAATATTTTGAATAATGTAAAAAACATTAAAACCTGTTTTTTTCCATAGTGCCATGAAAACTTTGCTGGTATCCAAGGTCGGTTACCAGTAGGACAAGAAAAATAGCACTTGCTAACTGTTTCCTCACTTTAATGTTCAATGGTATTGAGCATTAAAAACAGAATCTATCACATTTACATCATTAGGATCCTGAAAAGAACAGGAACGTTAATGCAATCATAATGCAAACAAAATGAGTCTGGCGTTAAAAAGTGAAGTCAAACAAGCAGAAACAGGTCAAAACTAGAATAGGATCAAGAATAATAAGGCTTTGCAACTACACAAGGCAAGTATACTTCGCACAGGGTACTAGTCAGCACAGTCTATATATTAGGGCTGTAACGGTACATGGATCATGGTTCGGTACATGATGTCTTACACGGTACGACGGAAAAGACGCGATTGAAGTAATATGGAATCATGGAGGGACCAAAAAGCGCAAGTAAATCTTAAAGCTGGGTCGTAGTGTGGTGCAATAGTGCCACCTACTGGCGTGCCTTGCACATACATGAAAATATAAGCAAGAGTGTGTTTCACGGTTAATTCACTGCTGTTTATTTAAAATAAACGCAAACATTTGTGTTGTACCGAAAACCGAGGTACGTACCGTACCGTGACATACTTCAGGGGCATACTTCCTGCCCCTTGTATTCAGAGGATGGTCTAGTGGAAGTCCTGGAGTGCTGTTCAGGATTGGACTGCTTGCCACTCCCTTTCACCTCCTGTGCCAGGTCTCACTTCTGTTGTGTTCATCTTCTGTTTGCCAAAGCTTTATCAGCCCTCCTGCCTTGTTTTGGTTTATATGAGCATTATTAATAAAGAAAACCAAAGCATGGAAGCAGAAGTGTGACAGCTGGATGCATTTCAGTTCTTTTTCCCTCATAACTGGAAAAAGTGCAAACATCTTTCATGAATGTTTTTTAAACACGGTGAAAAAAAGAAGGTAGGTCTTCATGCTTAGCCCTCTGGGCATTTGTGTTTTTTACTATTTTAGCTGTTTTAATACATATGGAATGAAAGTTCTCAAGGGTCTGTAGTTTTTTCAGATCTTTTAAGTTTTTTCAGATCATTAAATATATCAATAATATAATCCATACATCCAATTGTAACACTTGACTCCCTGTTTTTTACACTGTTAAATCACACCATTTAGGTTAAAATGCTTTTCTTCTAAACTCGACACTTGAGAAATGTAGTTTTTAGTGGTTTTTTTAACCAGATTATTTCATTTATCAATTTTTGGCCAAGCAAGCAATTTTACATAATCTTAGTTGCAAATAGGGGAGTATGATGGCTTACTGCGCTCCAAGGAGCAAATTAATCACACAATTGTGACATATGTGTGATCTTAAGGATGTCAGATAATGGGTTTGTGTTTGTGCATGACAATGAATTTCAGTGTTGTTGTTCCATTTTTGGCCCCAGTAGAATTTACAATGGCCATTTTTGAGGTTGTTTGAGATTGATTTTTGAAGTGCATTGTGCAAACAAACTGGAATTTGAAGGATTCAAATAGATGAAAGGAATAGATATTTGATACCGATGTTAGTTTAAAACATTATGTAGTAAATCACACGGTGATTATCACACGGTCCGGCGAGGCGTCTAATGATTGTGTCCACCTGTGTCTAGTGAATGTTCGTTAGTGTCCGTGTCTGTGATTGGATGGTGGTTAAACCCTGGCTGAGCCAGAGAGTCGGTGCCCAGTTTCTACTGTGAAGCTGTTTTCTAGAGTTGGAGGGATTGTGTGAAAGCCCAGAGAAAAGTACGGTCTGTATTCTCCTTTCTGTTTAGTGGGTAAGAGGACTATCCATCCCACATTTGTGTAGCGGTGTGTATACACCTTTCAAAATGTATTACTGGGCTGAAAGTCAGTACCATACTTTGGATCGTTTGGCTCTCTCCGCCATCATCCCTCCATAAGCGCAAGCTCCCGGTCTTTTATAATTAGGCACCGGGGCCGATTAAGTACCGGGTCTCGGTACCCATCCCTAGTTATAAGTGTTATCCTTAGGGATGTAGAGTTTATTCAGATTCCAGCAGAGGGCCAATTATGTATTATGTGTCAATCAAGATGGCCAACTTTTTCTTTAAGGCAAAAATCAAGGCAAGAAGGTTTAATATTATTTCAAACATATACAGTAAACCCACGCTTATTCACATCCGGGTATCATCTGCCACGCCCCCTCGTCCTTGTGTTGGGCTGTTTATGTTTGGGAGCGGAGGTTGGCAAGGCAATCAGACACATCTTAAAGCCATCTCAGTAAAGCCATCACCCAGTGTGAGGCAATATATAATTTTTCATGCATTTCAGTGCTAAATTATTGATAACAATATAACTTCATAATTTTGTAGCATAAATATTAACATAACTTCAGCTACTTTCCATATAAAATATAACTCTATATTTTTTGGTACTGTATAGGGAACAGTAGCCAATCCGAGAACGCTATTTATTTCTCCTTGCTGCTGATTGGCTGCTGTCCTTTCACAAATCTGTGGTAGCTGCTGTCTAGAACTTCTGTTCTCGTGTTATTACTTCAAATTAAATTAATTAATTATAGTGTTTTCTTGCTTATACCAAAGAAAATCATAGCCCTATACAGGGGTAACATCGATATTTTACATTCTAGCGCTGCGGGAGCCGGCAGTTAAGTATACACTGTACAGTACAGATACGGGTTTACCGTTATGTTTTTTTTATTAAGATGTATTAAGATTAGGAGCATATTTGGAGGCATATTTAGGGTTTACAATATAAAAATAGGCATTTTTAGACTTTTTTTCACCACATCACAAATGTGTGGTTTTTGGAACGTAACCCCTCCCCTATTGTGAAACAAAACAATGCACCTCCAGGACCATGTTACAACACAATAACAGAAACAGAGTTTAGGCAAGACAACAAACACAGAGTGCAAGAAAAACATTAGAGCAGAAACAACAACAGAACAAGACAACAATTTGTGCGGATGACAGCTACGGTACTCGTTTGAATAAGTTTGAAAACGTGAATAAACTGGAATAAACTGGAAATAATATTCTGTAGCATAATCAAAGTGAATGCAAATACAGTTGAGTATCTATGCTATTCCTGAATCACATAAACATAGCACACCCCTGTATGCATTGTGCATTCCTCCATCACATGCACAATGATTTCTAGAATTCTGAACTACTAAAACTACTTTTTTGAGGCCACAGCACAGAAACACACTATTGAAGCCACACATTTGAGCCCAAGGACTACATAAAGTTTTGATGATATTATGAGTATCAATAAAGTATGCTATGGCAAAACTGCCACCAAGTCAGAGACACCCTCCTCACAGCCACACACAAACAACTGCAGACTAAGGGGTGTTGTCATTTCACAATATAGTTTTACAGTTTTTACAGATTATGATTATATTGATTTGTAAATATAGATTTTTTTTTACTATTCTGCAAGTTACTGAACAGTACAATCAAACTATTTTCCTTTGTAAAAATATAGTCCTAAAGAACTACATAAAAATATAGCCCTATAGGCCAAATAACATTCCTGAACAGATTTTAATCAGTTTGTGCAATTTTGCTAACATTCAACACAGTTATTTTACCATGACGTACACCAGTGGTTCTCAACCTTTTCGACATCAAGGCCCACCTATCTGTCACAGCATGTTGCCAAGGCCCACTTGGTCACATTAGATGATATTAAATAGCCAATTGTGTCTCGATTTGTCACATGCACCTGATCACGTGACGTCACTCGCGTCAGGTATATAAACAGGAAATAAGTGTCATCTGTAAAAACGCCTGTAAAGACGTCTGTAAAGTGGTCTGTAGACACCGGACACAATCTAATTCGGACACTTTAAAGTAAGAAAGGATTATGTATTAAACAGCCAGCTAATTACATCAACCTATTGGCGTGTATGGACTGTGTGCGACATTGTGAGACAAATTAATGCCAATAATCAGATACCTCTCCGTAGTATTTCTATTGAGGGTCTGCTAGTGACCCACTTAGTGACCCAATTCCAATTCCCCATTTTAAATCTAACTCTGAAGTTAACTCTGGTTGTGATCAGATTTGCACCCGTCAGCTCAAAATGTCAGGCTTATATTAGACACATAACTCATCAAATGTGTCTGTTTTATTGGACAAAAATCATGAATTGAGAAAAAAAAAACCTCTTACCCGTGTGTAGGTGAGCAATAAGGCCAGCCATGCCCCCAGCAGCAGTGTGACTACAACCAAGGTCACAGGATCAGAAGTCAAGGAGTCAGGCAGCACTGGGGAAGAGCTCTCTCGGGTTACTGGTGGCAACTAAACAGAATACACCACATAGATTTGCTTTATGCATATGTTCACAAATAACGTGATGAGCTCTGGCTTGTCTCTGAGGAATCCATCACAAATACGTAATAAGAATATTAATGGACATAGAGTTTGGAATTATAATGCAACAATTGCCCCAAAGGACTTTATGGTTGCAAAGTTCCCAATGTTTTAAAGAAAGCACTACTCAAAGGGCTGAGGCTGATTAGGCAGACCAAACACTAACTATTAGCATTCTACTGCTCAGAATGTTGGTGATCTTGGTGGTAAAGCAAGAGGTGACTCACGGGGTGAGGTCCAGATCGAAATGAGGAAGTGGAACCGCGTGAGGGAATGACATCACCAGAGCGCTGCAGGTTGTCTGGGAACTCTCTCAACATGGTGGTGTGGGCTAGAGGGGGAACCTCATGATGGCCTGTATACGCAATGAACATACACATGTACTACTACTCACAAAAAAACACATATGTGGTTGACTAAAGTCAAACTGTTATTGTATCATTCAAAGGGGCTACTATGAATGTGCTGATGGAAACATTATGCCTGTATGTCAATAAGTGAAGTGGTTCCCAGCCGTGGTCCTTGAGGCCTCCCTGATCTGCCCATTTTAGTATTTTCCTTGCTCTCAATATACCCAATGGAACTTTTAAACTAATTCATTTGTATTTCCAGGGTTGAAATTTGTAAGAGCAGGGGAAACACTAAAATGTACAGGCTAGGGAGGCTTCAGGAGTAAAACACTGGACACTATCTTTATCAGTGGCATTGACAGGACTAGCTTACAGCATTGTAAATGTTTGTAGTGGTACTGCACTATATTTTGTCCAGTTTCTACAAGGACGATGAAAAAAGTCTCTTGCATCTGCGTTTATATAGTCCACCGGGTCTGTACGCACCAGGATACAGTAAGGGATCGCATAAAGAACAAACCTATCAGTAGCCATTGGTTCTGTAGGGGGTTGGTGTTCCCGGGTGGGTATTTAACATCAGTGCTTGGTGTGATTTCACACTCGCCCCGTCCATTCCCTACGGTGACTCCTGCTGTGACTGGCCCCTCAATCCGTGCCAGAGTGAGGCTGTGAGGCTGCCGTGGCAAAGGGACCAGGTCAAGCAAAGCAAACTGGTGGTAAAAATCTCAGTAAGGAAAAGGCTGCAAGCAGAACTCACCACTACAGCGACTCCTTCGTGCACAAGCGAAGCGGAAGCATAAAGATGAGAATCCATCTTCCCAACATATAGAGTAGGACTGCACAGAAACATATGACCTGATCACTTTTTAGATCAACCAGTTATGATCATTCAGTAACTTAAGGCAAGTATTTCATAATGGTTTGTGGGAAATGGTAAATTATTGAGGAAGAAACTCTTTATAGTGGTGGTGAATGGAACCAGATGTCATGTCTACAAACAACACAAATTTAGCCATTTCATTTACTATCCAAACCCACCAATGAATGATCTTTATATGTAATAAATAGCAGTTAATCTGAAAAAAAAAATAAGCTTCATTGGATACGATTTTGAATAACGAATGTATTTAAATAAAAAAACAATTCTTAGAACTATCATGAAACAACGTCTCAGACCGACTTGTTCATGTCCGCTATGCATAATAACTTTCTGTCAGGCAGGTTTTAGAGCCTTTAAACACTTTAAAGTCTGGTTCCACTCACCACTGCTGTGGCCAATGTGAGTCTTCAAGTTCCTTTCCAATGGTGCATTTCACATCAAACCAACTTCATGATTTTAAAAATCCCCTTCATTGACAACCTGCTGATCTAGTGCCATTCAGGTTTCAAATCATTTGTCATCATTATTTAATAACTACATTGATTGAAATGTTATACATTTCAAATGCACCATAATGATCTATTTGTAGTAACAACTTATCTGTCTTGAGATCTGATCATTTTTAAAATATAAATAATCTGTGAATTAACTGCATTATGGTTTTATTGTCGTTGCTCTACAGTCTTAATTCTTATGGTTTAACATTACTAATTAGCAATGTTATGTGTCTGTCTTACACAAGCTGTGTCTTAGTGCTGTGCTGCTCCTGGGTGAACTGATAGGCCCATCTCATGGTGTGTGACTGTGTGTTCTGGGCAGTGAATGTGAGGTATCTCAGAGTTTCTGTGGCTACAGTCAGGTGGGGTGCTCGTCGTAGGGTGTCTTGGGTCCATAAATAGAACCCAGCCACTGGAGAATCAAACTTCTGCATCCAGAGAACCTCGCCCGAGTCCCGATCCACCGTCACCACCAGACCGTCCCCACTGGACGCAAAGTGGGACATTTCTGTTACACACACCAATTAAACAGCAATTACATACCAATTTAAAAACACATCCACGCCATTATACATATATACAGTGGTGTGAAAAACTATTTTCCCCTTCCTGATTTCTTATTCTTTTGCATGTTTGTCACACAAAATGTTTCTGATCATCAAACACATTTAACTATTAATCAAAGATAACGAAAGTAAACACAAAATGCAGTTTTTAAATGATGGTTTTTATTATTTAGGGAGAAAAAAAAAAATCCATGGCCCTGTGTGAAAAAGTGATTGCCCCCTGAACCTAATAACTGGTTGGGCCACCCTTAGCATCAATAACTGCAATCAAGCATTTGCGGTAACTTGCAACGAGTCTTTTACAGCGCTCAGGAGGGTTTTCTAGCATGAACCACCTTTGTATGTCCCTTTGTACGTCTAGCATGAACTGTATGTCCAAAGGCACAACAATAACTTTCCATCATAATTCAAATACTGATCAAACATGACCTTAAAAAGCAAGTCTTAATTCTGCACCTTCTTCAGAAAAGTTGTCAGCAAACTATGAACTAGAAGTAATTCCTACTAGAACAGGGTTAACGTATTAATTCTGTTGCCCACAGAGTGCCACTATACTTCAGAGTTTATATATATACTCATAGTTTTTAAACTATGGCAATGGGAAGCCGCATGGGCAATCTTAGGCACCGTGGTGCTCTTACTCATCCAGTGTAAAACACACTGTAATCTGCTATAATGGCAAAATACCTGTGGGACAAAGCTAAGTGAAATAAAGATGGCCCAGATGAGAAGGCCTTGATCAGCCCAGCATTGGCTACCCAGTGTAGAGAGGAAACAGCACTGTCCAGACCTATTATAGCTCCTGTGGGAGGCACAGCCCGCTACATCTCTCACATTAATTGAACTTGTGATGCATCACCAACCTTAGGGAGTAGTGGCAGGACCTGGTAATGGAAGCGGTAGATAAATAGTTTGTGTCTAACTTTCTTTTTTTTTAAAGCTGTCTCTTTTCTGTGTTGCTGTTTTCCCCCCTCCCCTTTCGTTCTTTTCCTCCTGCTCTGTGAGACAATGAGAAACTGAGGTTTATTTATATATTTTATGGCTCTTCGGTGCTGCAAATGGGGCAGAACGTGTTCAGATGGGTCAGAAGAGTCCCCTGAGGCGTTGTGATTTTCTGCCGGATGGAAATAAAGCACAAGCGGTGCCGTCCCTCTATCTCCCTCGTCTGTCTCCAGTCCTGTCCAGGAGATGGGCCTTCTTGATTTTCAGCCTCAGGAGGGGAGGGGCGCCTGATTCGTGCAGAGCTGCTGTCCTCGCATGAGCTCATTATGTCATATATCTGATGACTAGCTGACTGGTAACACTAGATGCTTCATGTGGGCCTGACTGACCGATCCGCCCACTAAAAGTTTTGTAGCTGCTGGTTTGAAAACTGTTCAATTTGTCCAAAAAAACATTTAACTAAAGAAGAAATTAGAACAGGTTTTTTTCACACAATCTATGGTTTTAGGGTATGAGGGATAGGCATTTAATTGATAGGCTAAGCTGAATTTTTCTGCTGTCTTTGACTATCATCATAGGCTACAATGTGTGTCTTGGCAACAAAAATTAGGGTGAAATTTTAAGTATTAGGTTAAAAATGAAGTATTTCTTTACTTTCTGCTGGTACAAAAGTAGTCCCTCAGGGATTAGTCCTAGGTCCACTTCTGTTCTATTTGTAGACAGAATTGTAAAAAAAACATGAACAGACACTACACAGCCTAGTAGTTAGGGTGTTCGCCCTGTGATCAGGAAGTCATGGGTTTGATTCCCAAGGCTGCTAAGCACCTTTGAGTTATCCTTGAGCAGGGTACCGCCCCCACACACTGATCCCCGGGTGCCGTGTTCCTGACTGCCCGCTGCTTCACTTCGTGAATGGGTTAAATGCAGATGAAGAATTCCATGCTGTTCACGCTGTATGCTGTGGTGTGTTCACTTTCATAGCTGAACTGTTCTCTTGCTAAAACAACAAAGATAACAAATCGTTCATTTATGATTCTAGAGCGGTGACATTCACTCTGGAACCAAGCACCTTA
>JBBPDB010000083.1:23738648-23761500 GCA_037974465.1 Brachypetersius altus
CCTGCTTCACTTGGTGAATGGGTTAAATGCAGAGGAAGTGTTTCGTGCTGTTCACACTGTGTGCAGTGGTGTGTTCATGTATGACCGAATGATCACTTTCACTTCACTTTAGTAACTGACACCATAAGCCACCTAATTCAATTGTCTCAAGTGATGTTCAGAAAGCTGGAATGTACTGGAGACCACACAGAACATAACCTCTCAGGATCAGTGTTCAATAATTTTATGGTATGTTACTGACACTGTGCACGAGAGACTTGTTGCTTTAGTGAGGCGTGAGGCATCCACTGGGCAGTACTTTGTCAACTTGGTCTCAAATCTCTTGGAGTGTCTAAAGCTGGACCATGTGCATAGGAATGCCACAGTTTTTCAGCACTGATGACCTCCCAGTCTTAAACCATGTGGATTTTCAGTACTTCACATGTGTACTTAATCTTGTGCTGTCTGGCACTTCTCAAACTGTTGCTGTCACTCAGAACATAGTCACTCTTCAGTGTTCTGAGTGACAGTGGTCTTTATCAAGCAGTCCTAAGAGAGTGTCAGCCTGTGGGAGAACCCTTTCCCTGACCCAGGTGCCCTTTGAAAGAATATTCTCAACACTCAGATTCATCAAAAGCAGACTTGTCTGCAATCAAGCTGGAGTCACTGAGAAATATATCTTCACAGCACTGGACTCAGACACAGTCATAGACAGGATGACTGAGAAGAGCAAATGACTGATAAAGCTGCTCTTCAAGGTTAATAAAATTAGATGAATTTCTTTAAATTAATTTTGTCTCATGACATCAAGTCACTATGACAACCTAAACAAATATTTGACTAGGGGTAGTGGTGGTATAGTGGGTAGGATACTTGCCTCTAGACCAAGAGGTCATGGGTTCGAATCCTATCTTCAGCAGCTACCAATGGGCTCCTGAGCAAGACCCTCAACCCCAAGTTGCTCCAGGGAGACTGTCCCCTGTAGGTAGGGAATGGAAGTCGCTTTGGATAAAAGCGTCTGATAAATGCTGTAAATGTAAATCTGTTTTCTCTCTCTGCCACTCTCTCTTTCTTATACATAGGACACGATCACTTGTTTGTTGTATGAGGAGTCATTTAGAGCAGTGAACCCCGTTAAAAAAATTTATCTATGCCCACCTCTAATATACAGTATACATATGTCACACACACACACACACACACACACACACACACACACACAGAGGATGCCCTCTCTTTTTTCAAAATTAATTAAAATATTCAACTGCATCCTTTTTGACTGGATTCACAATTTGTTGAATGTCACTTTGTTGAATACTGTACTAGTTTTACTGAATACTACTTTGATGGTATACACATTCAGGGGAACGCAAAGATGGGTGATGTCCGTTATTGTATGTGGTGGGCCGCTCTACTCCAAAATGCTGTGGCTGTTCTCATCTCATTCCATGCAGAGGACGAATTTCACACTGTGTGCTGTGGTGTGTTCACACGCTTTACACACTTTACTTAGAGCAATCTGAGTTGTGGTATCAAATCAGTAGTAAAAGATCATGTTTTCATGCAATCGTTCAGGTGTTCTGATACATTTTAACACTGAAATATGAAGGATATGGCACAGATGGTCTAACCCAGAAATTAATCTTTGACAGGCACCCTTTATGCTGATCCCTTCTTTTGCCGTAGGGGACACAGCCACCACTAGCCGCTTGATTGATGTGAAACTGGCCCAATCAGAGATAACCCTGAAACCAACCAGCCAATCAAAACGCTTCATCCAGCACGAGGGCGTTTCCAGCGCGACCCGGATGGACGAACAAAAGTTTAGCGCGAAAACTGGATCCCGGAAAGTGTGTGGATCATATATGGCACGATATAGCTATTTTTTCGGCTAGTGTAAACTTTTACTAATTTCACTCCGAAGAAAGCCCTCTCTGCTTGCAGAGATGGACGAGTACGACGAAATGTACGGAATTGAGGACGAGTTCGAGCAGCAGTTCGCGGACGAGCTGGAGGTGTTGGCTGAACTGGACGGTAAGAAAACAATTAAACATAAAGTTATAATATAACTTAGTGACAGTTTCTCGGGAGTCTTCGTAGATATTCATGTGTAAAACAGTCGTTGGAAGGTTATTAGTGCTTTAGGGTTAGAGTCTGAGATGTAAACAAGGTCTTTCAGACTGAGGAGGTTCACAATGTCAGGAACGGATTAATACTAAGTTGCCAAGCATAGTGTTTTAGGAATATTCTCATACACTTTGGCCTAAACTTATTTTTAAACCCCTGAATAGTACTCAGCTTTTTCAGATTGATCACTGTTTTATCTTCATCACATACTAAACCTCAGGGAAGGTTCACTGCTGGATTTGGTTAGTAAAGGAAGGTAAAGCTTGGTCAACTGGTGGCCTAGTGGTTAGAGAGTTGCCCCTGTAATCAGAAGGTCATGGGATTGAATCCCAGGACTGCTACTGGCAAGTAAGGTTCTCTTGAGCAATGCATCTCTTACAGTCATGCATGAAAACAGCACAACACAGTGTGAACAGTGTGAAATTCTATCTCTGCATATTACCCATTCACCTAGTGTTGCAGGGGCACCCCGGGACACAGTAAGTGGGGATGATACCTTGCTCAAGGGGGTACCACAGTGGTGCCATGGCAGTCCTGGGACACAACATTCAGATCACAGGGGCAGCTCCCTTAGCACCAGGCTACCAACTGTCCACCAGCTAAATAAAATGGCTGTCATTTTGCTTGTTGTCATAATGACACCTGCTTCCATTCCTTTATCCAAATTTATAATGGCCTGTTCAGCTGCACACTCACAACAGTGCAGTGGGATGCGTTGGAGCTTAAGTATGTCATGTCTAATGCCAATAGTTGGGTAGAGGGGCGTGAAGCATTGATTGTTATCTGGATGGTGTTCGTAAACCGATATTTCTACAGGGGGTGCATCCACAAATACTTTTTCAACATCGGGTTTAATTTATCATATAAAATCCCGATCGTCATGCAAAGTATAAAGAACAAAAGAGGCAAGACCTTCCGAGCACACCCACTCCGTCTGTGTTTTTGAAAAGGCAAGAAAGCTTTCCAGTGATTACAGTTAATATATGTGCTACTTTGTTTTAGGCCTACAGATAATGTATTTATATCTTTCAACAGTTTTTAAAACACTTATTCTGAATGCACTTTGTTCATGCACTTCGTTTAGAATATTAAAATGCTCTTGAATTTTATGAGAGCAGATATTTAATTGTATAATATTTCAGCTGTCTTGCTTTTAGGCTTTTCATGATTGGGGGCAAGTAGAATATTTTATTTCAGATTTTTTTATTATAATTTCTTTCAGTTTTTTGGTTTCGGTGTTCAGCCAAGTGTTTCCTTATTTTCGGTTTTCGGTTTCAGCCAAAAAAAATAATTATTTCGGTGCATCCCTAGTACACGCATGATAATAATACGCTATGTATTATTATCACTCGTGTCTGAAAATCTCTAGTTGTTTAGTAATATGTGCTCTAAGACGTGCTCAGACTGTGCTCTTCTCATCCCTGTTTGCTGTTAGCATTCGAGCCTCCTTACCATACAGGGGTCTCGGGGTTCCGCAACAAGAAGCCGGCACCACAGTCATTTGAAGATGCTCTTACATCTGGTGACTTGCCTTTAAGAAATCCATCCGCCTCAGAGACCGCAGCAGAGCTGACATGTGACGGGGAGGAGCCGCTGAGTGAGTGGGGACTAATTCAGGTGGTCTTTAAAATAACAGAAGCACAACATGGGACACTGTTCATTAGGCACTTTATTGTTGTTCCTGCCATATAATTGGACTTTGTAGTTTTACCACTTACTGACTGTGGCTCATCTGTTGCTCCACATTTTATCAGTACCTCTCTGCCTCGTCCATCAGTGGTGAGCAGACATCTGAATGTGACTGACATAGAAGTGCAGTGGCGTTGGTATTTTTGTCACATCTCAAGGTCATTGCGAGGCTGAAAATACTCAAAATAACAAAAATTATGAAGTTTGCAGTGGGCCTGTGGTCAGACACTGGCCATTAAAGCTGTCAGTTGCTCAGTTAAAAACAAAAAGAATCATCACTGTTAAGCAGCTTCATGATTCCTTTGGAATTTGAAGAATAAATAGGGAACCTTCAGGTTGTTGTAAAACTGTACTTGCCAGTATAAACTCCTCAATTTGGTGCTTTTAGCATCGTATTGCATTTGTGAGTATCATTTAAAGGGAGGACATCCACACCACCAAGATCTCATGAAAGTGTTATGATCAAAGTTATAGTATACCATTGACACATATGAAGTAAAACTCACGGTGTGTCCGAAACCGCACACTTGCGCACTTTTAGTGCGCGATTTTCTTGCGTTGTGCGCCGACACTGAAAACCTAAAACTTAATGCACTGAAAGTACCTGGATGCTGCACTAAAATCGGCCAGAAAACGCAGTGCGGAAAGATGGACACTATGCACTAAACGTGCGCCATTTTGACCACGTAGCGGAGGGGGCGGGACTTTCAACGTGTTTTCAGCAAAGTGTAACGGCGGCAAACAGTGAAATACAAGCCCAAACGGAGGCAGCTGGTTCGTATAAATGTAAGGAACGTTAATAAAGTTATTTTATTGATGTACACTGCGGTAAAACCGGCAGATATTTGGGGCGGCTGGAGAATTGCGAGCAAATGTGAGTTCGTCATTTCCACTAAGTGCGAAAAGTTAGTGTTCCGTTTAGGACAGCACTGACCCACAGCAGTGCGCACTACAGAAAGCAGTGCACATTGCACACTACGCAGTTTTCGGACACACCCAACATGTTTACTGTTATAAAGAGTGTATATCTGATTATTCAATTAATAACAAAAACAATTCCTAGGTAACTAGATTCGTAATATAACCAATAGTGACAGCCCTACTGACTACTGATGAAGGCCTTGAATATGAATAAAAGAAACTGCATATAAAAGAAGAGCTCTCTGTACACCTACAAAGTGTACCAAAAAAGTACAGGTCTTTGTTAAGTCACCTTATCTGTGCTACGCATATTAGTTTGGTTCTCAGAAAAAAGCCACATTTGACTGAATCCGCGAATGCTGAAAAAAAAAAAAGCTTTAAAAATGCCTATTTTTATAGAGTAAACCCCAAATATGCTCCCAGAACACGTTGTCATTTTAAATTCAGTTTAATGCATTACCCCTAAAGAAAATGTAAAGGTAAACCCTGTATTCAAACTTAAATTCCTCGCCATGATCTGCAACTCGGAAGGTCGCAGGACAAAAGTATTGGGACACTGCAGTGAGGTGAAAAAATGAAAGAAAAACATTTATATATATGTATGTATGTCCAGTGTGTGTTTGTTATTTTGTAGACCTCATGTTTATTTACTTTGTGCCAACCTTGCACACAGTATGAATCTTTTTTTTTTTTAGCCCCAAAAGCAAAAAGACGCAAACAGGATGTGGCTAAAAAGCTCTGGTTTGATGCGGAGAAGGATGATGGCATCACTCCTCCCTCGTCCCCCGAGGTGTATGAGAGGTCAGAAGAGAGGAGCAGGTAAATATGTCTGATTTACATCACGTCATCATGTTTTCATACTGCATGTTAAAATGTATAAATGTTTTTCTGTTAATCAGTGATATGATATTTCAGGCAATGATAGTATAAAATGTCAGATGGGTGTGTTTTGTTACATGTTTGCTGGAAATACAGTGCGCCTTTTTATTTTTATAAATAATAAAATATCTAAAATACCTTTTAGTATATCATTTAGCCTTTTTAAATATCTACAGCAGAGGTAATACCTGTTAATGACAAAGCATTAAAATGAGTGCGTTTGTTAAATTCCTTGTCATTTGGGTCCTTTCTGCATTTTATGAGTTGGCCACCGGGAGGTGCTAATTACTTTTCCATTATCTTCTCCATCATTATTGTAAAATTTGTTTTTATCTTTGCAGGCCCGCCTTTGCTCTGTCTCTCTCTCCTGAAAGGCCACAGGTTGCTATGACAGCCAGCATGCTGGACATCAGCGGCCTGGCAGCACTACAGGAATCACCTAAGAGGGTTACCACAGCAGTGCGTCATGCACGGAGACGTCCCCCTGCGAACGGGGATTACGTCACTGTCACAGACTCGATTGGAAACCGTGTTTATCTTAGCTTAAAGGAAGAGGAGGACAAAGTAAATATACTATTATTGCTTTTAGTTTGAAAGGTCCACATCCTACATTGTTTTTCTATTTTAAGTCTTTGCTTGAAGTCTGTTTATGACATTTATAATTTTATGCTGTATTGCATTTTTCAGTGACCTCTTTGTCCATTCAAATCAATCAGGCTATTTTCATTCTGTGCCTTTAAAACTGATGAATATAAAGGGGTTCTGCTCTCTTTGGCTGCCCTGTATTATTATAGCTTCAGCATGATTGGGTAGGGCTAAACCGATAGGATGCATGTAATTGGGATGGTGTTCATGACATTGAGTGAATGCGCTTTTCCTGTAGCTTACTTATCATGCATGAACTATTTAAAAAAGGGCAGGAAATGTTTTATTTTTCTTCATATGGCTCATTTAAGCACATATACATAACCTTTATGTAGCACATTGGCACATTCTGTATATTTGCTTTTATTGATGGGGGATAGGGGCCCTTCAAATAAATATTTGAGTAAATCCAGTTCAAGGAAAGTTCATATAAAATGTGCGCATTTGTATGTATGCATGCATTCTGACATCTGAATTGAATGGATGTCTTCATGTATCTCAGACACCAGATCCAAGATTTTTCCGAAATTCCCAGAATGCACTGGGACTCCTGGCTGTGCCCATAGAGGTTCTCAGAGAACAAGCAGCAGAGAATGTAAGACAAGCACACATTAATACACCAGTATTGGTGCTCAGTAGTAAGTTGTATTGTGAAGATCATGCTGCTTTGTTTTACAGCGTCATCGTCAGCTGGTGGAGGAATCTCAAAGATTAACAGAACTTTTGAGCAGGTGTGTAGAAGTAAATTCCCGTTTTTTGCACAGTTAACGTTTAGATGCCTTTAAAACCACCTCACACTTTCGGGATCACTCTTCAATTGGCCGAAGACAGCTCTTTTTGGGAATCCTGTGACAGGGGGTCAGTAAGTTCCACAGCACTGACCTGTGTCTTTTTATCCGTTTTCTGAACTTTGGCTGAATGCTTTTATGCTGCATAAACACCAATAGCAGTATCATTTATCCAGGAGCTTATTCATATTTTGGTATTGACCAATCAGTAATGTGTAACAATAGGTTTCAGTTCTCAGTCCCCATCCCTAGTACTGCTACTGCTGCATCTCTCCGGTCTAATGAGATTAACAGTGTCATGTTAGAGTTTCTCTGTATTCCTAGCTATTTGTTTAGTTTGTATACAATTATAATAATAATAATAATAATAATGCATTTTATTTATAAGCGCCTTTCATAACACCCAAGGTCACTTTACAGAAGTTATTATGTAATAAAAATTGAAGAATAAATAAATTAAAAGAGTTAATTATGCTCATTAGTTTATTCTAAATGTGTTATTCTGCTGAATGTTTAATTTGGCATTGTGTTTTTTTTTTATCTCTCTACTTAGTGGCATAGATCCAGAGTTACTTGCAGATGAAGAGACAGAGGATGCTGCAGAGTGTGATGGTTCTGTTGATGAAGGGTCCACCTCTCGTTTATGGGTGGACCGCTTTGCCCCACAGCACTATATGGAGCTACTGAGTGATGACGTGAGTGTGGAAAACACCCTGTTAAGCAGTGGTTTGGCCAGAAATTGAGTTAGATCTATTGTCATATACAATGCCAGAAACCACATGTGCAGGTCTAAGTGTGATGGAGTTGGTCAGTATCGTTTCATACCTTCAAGCCATCTCTGTGTGTTACTGTGGTATATTACAGTATGTTGCTCAGGGTCCTGGCTTTGGGGCATTGAAGTAAAGTGCTAATGGTTTGGAGGCGCAGAAATGTGAGGTTATAGATCCAAACAATCCTTACATTAAAGTACATCGCATTTAAAATCCATTCTGACTAACTGGTGCTCTGATTAAACAAGCGTAGGTATGCACTTTTAGAGCAAGGTCAAGGAATTAATGTTGGAACGAGCCTAAATAAAACCATCAGTAGTGTTTACAGTAGCTTGAGCCAGAGCTCAGAGACTGACCTGAACCTTAATTTTTCATTTAAACACACAGCAAAGTTTTATATCATAAATTAATTGTCAAATTAGAAACAGTATTTCTATTGTTAAGCTATTTTTGGTCATCATGACGATTAAGTTAAAAAAAAAACCTCAGGGGAGGGACACAGCTCGGTCCTCATCACTGACAATGTTTCATAAAAAAATAGAGTTGAAGGCTCTGCTTCAGGTTTTTATTTTTTGGTCTTTATTTTGACTACCTTCCTGGTAAACAGGACAAAAACACAGTGTGTATCAGACTGAGTGGTCAGCCGATAAGTGTTAAGCTCGAACACTTCTGTTAATGTGCAAATAACCCGTGTGTTTGTGTGTCTTCAGTTCACCAATCGTTGCCTGTTGAAATGGCTGAAGCTTTGGGACACAGTTGTTTTTGGGAGAGAGAGAAAGCCTCGCCCAGCTGCTACAGAGGTTAGATCCAATTTTCCCAATGCTCAGAACCAAAACCAAGCTCAGCGCTTCAAAACTAAAAGCCAGATGACTGAAGAAATACTGGAGGCAGAGCTAGACCAGTACAGAAGGCCCAAATATAAGGTAAGAATAAAATAAAGCCAAACCGACACTGAGAGTAATACATTTTGTTTATTTCTGGCCAGTATGTGTTTTTTTTATTAGTAATTTCAGTTCTGTAGAGCTCTGCCTCTCTCTTTAGGCAGCACTTTTGTCTGGCCCACCTGGACTAGGGAAGACCACCTTGGCACACATTATCGCAAGGCATGCAGGATACAATGTAGTTGAAATCAATGCTAGGTAAGAGACACATTACTCACTCATCACTGCTCACTGTCCAACAAGTTTAGGTATAGCGATGTTCATGTAATGTGTAGCTATATATACATGTAAATTCTTGTTTTGCAATGTTGGACTAGTATTTTGTTATTCGTGGTCATTACTGACATTAAATGTGTTCACACTGCAGGAGTTCCCATGAGTCTTTTTTTGTGCTGTTAATTTGTTTGTTTTGCATTCCTTTTTTGCAGTTCTTATGTTTTTGACCACAAAAATCTAAGTAATGGTTCGACTCGATACCTAACATAATCAGTAATGCTACCCTCATAGTCAGCGTTTTCATTTATTTTCCCATCCAGTGATGACCGAAGTGCAGAACTCTTCCAGAAACGCATTGACACTGCCACACAGATGAAGTCAGTGCTGGGAGCCAACGAGAAGCCCAACTGCCTTGTGATCGATGAAATTGATGGGGCCCCTTCAGTAAGAGCCGCCTTTACGTGCAGTAAGTTATTCTTTATGTCCATAATTGTCTATCATTTTCTGATGCACTGTCTGACCGATATAGGCAGCAATCAGCGTCCTGCTGGCAACACTGAATAGGAAGGACAGTAGAGAAGGAGAGGACTCAAGTTCAAATCCCCTCAAGAAGAAGAAGAAGAAGGAAACTGTGTTACTCCGGCCAATTATCTGCATCTGCAATGACCTGTGAGCCCCTTCATTTCCTCCACATCTCAGTGTCCACTGAGGGCTTGTGATTTTAAGCTGAAATTCGATCTGCTGTTTGCCTCAACAGTTACACTCCAGCTCTGAGACCCCTGAGACAACAAGCTTTCCTTTTGACATTCCCCCCAACACAGCCTTCCCGCCTTGCACAAAGACTAGCAGAGGTAACACTCATGGTTTGTCCTACACAAGTGCAGTGTACGTTTCTATTAGCATGAATGCAAACAGTCTTCTCTGATTGGTAGATTACTCGGCAGCAAGGAATGAAGTCGGATACAGGCACCCTGATGGCCTTGTGTGAGAAAACGGACAACGACATTCGCTCCTGCATCAACACTTTACAGGTACATTTGCAAATGTGTCAAAATAGTTTTCCTTAAACAAATGCTTGAGGTTTTAGCTATGTTTCTTTAATCTCGCACTGAAGCTACAAAACTAATGTAACTAACAAGCAGCGTTATCAAGAGTGTGTCTTTGTTTAAAGGCTCTGTATTGTACAAAAAAGTAGGGGTGTCAAGCGATTAAAAAAGTTAATCTAATTAATTACAGGCTCTCTGACTAACTAATCTAATTGTCTCTCCTAATATAATGATTCAGGCGCTCATGGCTACAAGGCATCTCAAGCCAATTATAACCTAGAAGTAACAACAGTATAAAACCCCTTTACACAATTTCACTGGTACTGTATGTGAAAAAATAAACTCAGCCATAGAGTTTATTTTGGGAGGGAGATAGTTGGTCACAGGTAGACGTGCTCAGTTTGGGTCTGAGTGGCTGGTCCACTGTGGCGGGCTGCCGACACACACACACACACACACACACACACGAACACAAACAAACTTCCGTTCCAGTTGCCACCACTGACTCAGATGACACAAAAATTTCTCCCCAGCGTCCGATTAGTCAGCGTTCATATTTTTTTCCAGGTGTTTTTTCTGTGATTAATTGTTTGAAATTAAAGCATTAACATGAAAAAAACCCTAAAAATTGTTTTCAAGAACTATTGTATTTTCATCACTTACTGACTCTGGACCGTTTTTTGAATGAGGCACATAGTTGTGTTTTTTTTTAAATTATCCACCCTGTCTTGGTTCATCAACTACGTTTGAGGAGCAAACAAGGTTCCTTTACTTGTCAGGTATGTATGTGACCAAAAGATGGAAGTAATGTTGTCTGTGTGTGTATAGTTTCTTCACAGCCGTGGCCAAAAGCAATTGGATCAGCGTGTTGTGACCTCTATGTGCATCGGGTTGAAGGACCAGAACAAAGGACTTTTCTCGTTGTGGCAAGAAATCTTTCAGCTCCCTCGACTGAAAAGGTTCGCATTTATTTGGACAAATGTGATTTACAGTCCAAAAGTTTGGTCAAATGGCCGGTACCCGCCCTTTACACACTTCTAAAACTCAATTACTGTTATTTGCTGAATTAATCATATTAGATAAAACTAGAAGATGCATTTCCGTGAGAAACTGTGGTGTGATTGTGTTGAAGCTATAAAACAATGGGACTTTGCTGGCTCTTATGGGACTTTTTTTATGGGACCGCTCTTATCAAGTTAATTATGGGTAAGGATGCCTGAACGCATTGCAGGATTCACAGGCTGATTATCTTTAATCAAAGCACAATAAACAGTCATCCACGTCTTTTATTATAAAACTGCCCTGAGCTTTAGCGTCTCGAAGTCTATTTTATGAGCATACTGTATGTTTTGCTCTGTGTTTCTGTGCATTTGGTTCCTTCACCGTTTTGTCTGACCTTGGAATCCTTTTTTTTTTTTTTTTTTTTTTTTTTTTGTGTAACGATCAGTACTTGGCCCCCTGATCAACCGATCACAGTCCTATACATTAAGTGACTTTTTGACATTAGGGTGGTTCTAAAATTCATCACAAGTTCCAAGGAGAAGCGGTGCCAAATTCAGCTAAAGCAGAATAAAACTATAAGATGTCAAAGTTATGGAACACTGAATGTGTTATTCATTTATTTATACAGGAAACATTTGTTTGTTTTATGAGATTTTTTAAAAGTATTATTATTTTTAAGGTGAATAGAATCTAGTTTGTTTTTGCTTTTAAATTAGGAAGCGGATTGGTGGAGGGCTTGAGGAGATGGGACTTAAAGACGGCTCTCAAAAGCTTCAGCACATCCTCCATCTGGCCTCTTCCAATGGAGAGCATGAGAAACTAACACAGGTACACACACACACACACACACACACACACACACACACACACACACTTATAGCATCGGAGCAAATGTGGTCTTTGAAAATCCACATTTCCAAATGTTACCATATTTTTGCATGTAAATATAGATCTGACTTTTTGTATTTCTCTCAGCATCCGGACCATCTGCTGTCAGAGTTAAACATTTGAACTTCTTAGCTTCCATTGCTGTAGTCAAATCTTATGCACCAGTTTCCTGGACATGCATAATGTTTCTTTTGAAAGTTAAGGCAGTTAAACTGTTTTGTAAACATTAAAAAATCAAGTAACAAGTCATTTGTGGCTATATGTTCAGTATTTCTTGGACATTTTCTGTGGGATCATGCATTAATGCTAATGCCGTATTTCGCCTCACAGCTTATGTTTGTTCTTGTAGGACATTTCAACGCTCATATCTGTGAGCTAAAGTAGAACCTGTACCCCACAGTGCTGCGGCACATTAGTCCATAATTATGCTACAAAAAAAATCCACTTAGTCACATTTGGCTCAGAACGTCATTAGAGCCTCCAAAATGGGAAAAATACCTATATTGACATACCAATATAAAAACACCAATATATTTCTTTTAATTGAAGCATTTCTAAATTCAAGGTGGACTAACAATGAGAGTATGTGTACTGTTCTTCTGTTTCTGGACCAATATTTATACCTGTTGTCGAATCAGTTTGATGTTTTCGCCCCAGCAACTACGAGCCAGCGCACACACGCCCAGCACTGCATATATACTCCTTTCATTGCTTGCTGAAGGCATGTAAAAGGAAAATCTGTTCATGCAAATTAATGCAAATTATTCTAACCCACATGCTCTCTATTTCTTTCTGCCATCCCTCTGTCAGGGCCTCTACGATAATTTCCTCAGCATGAAGCTGAAAGACCCAGGGCTGTTGGGGGTATGTGCAGGCCTGGACTGGCTTTGTTTCTCAGACCTTGTAAATGAATGGGTGTTGCGTGGCCAGAACTACACACTCATGCGGTACCTTCCCTTCCTGCCGGCTGCCTTCCACTACCTATTTGCGGCCAACTCTGTCCCTCGCATCAGCTACCCCAACAGCCACTATGAGGTAAGACTCAAATATCCAAGCTCTGAACACCAATTTCATAGCTACTGTTGTAAGCTGGCAAACAAGGGACAGAAGCATTCAGTCTACTGGGAAATGGAACAGCTTCTGTCTAAATACCTACATTTAGATATTGCTATTAATCTCTAATCATATCTCTGCATGGGAAAGGTCAGGTCAGGTTTATGATTTTTGTGTAATGACGCTTCTTACAGATTTATGCTTGAATAAGCAACTTGTTTGAATATTTGTTGGACCTGTAGATCAACTAAACTTAAGGTGAAAAAGTCCCTCCCTACCTCCTTTATTTACTTCCTTGGCTTATTGTCCCATCAAGCTGTCTGTTGTTCTAAACACCTAGCAATCCCTATAATTGAATACTGTATATACACCAGACATTGTACAGTCTGAATGTGGCTGTCAGCTAACTTAATTATCCAATGATCTCCAGGCTCTTACAAAATCCCAGCACACCAAGAATGCAGTCATATCCATGTTGGCCGAGATTCCTCCTGCGATACGGAGTCGACTTTGCCAGAGCACTCTCTGCTTGGACTTCCTCAGCCTTTTGCTGGAGCTCATCTGCCCAAAACTACGACCGGTAACTATTTGCCTGTGCATGTGTTCGTTTATATGAGTAGTGAAGATGCTCATGGTTCTTGTTACCTAGCTTAGGAACAGGAAACATGAGCAGTGTAAAAGTAATTGTGTTTGTTTGCTGGGGTAGTATTTTGTAATTGATAGGATAATCATATCCCAATCATATCAATCGAACGTATTTTAATGGGTATGTTGTGTTTTTGTGCATTTGTGTTGTCTTTCAGGTAAATCCTCAGCTGTACAGCACCAGGGAGAAACAGCATCTTTGTGAGCTCATAGATACCATGATCAACTATAACCTGACCTACAGACAAGACCGAACACCTGAGGGCCAATACATTTATGTACTTGAGCCGTGAGTAAGACCAATAATCTACATACACATATTAGGAGAGTTGTAGTCAAGACCACCTTTCTCAAGTTCAAGAGAAGTTCAGGTCTATGACTAGTCGAGTTTAAGTCCGAAGCGGTTCAAGGCCTCGTCCAATTGAGTTATAACCAAAATAAACATGATTTGAGACTTGTTTACTGGCTTCTTTACAATGTGTGTGATACCGGAGATGATCATTTTTACTGTTATTTGTTAAAGGCCAGTGTAGTGTAACAACACTTATTTTTTATTTACTTTATGTAGAGCTGTTAAACCGGATTCACCTGCCAAAATGAAAATGATGAGCATGAATCTAGCGTGCTCAGAGCGTGGAATTTGTTGACAAATGCAGCCATTAGTTTGTATGTGAGGGTTAGTTTTGTCAATCGTTGCAGCCATTTTGTTTTTGTTAATGGACGAGGAGTCATTTTGTTGAGCATTGTGGTTGCATTCATTTTGTGGATTGATTTTTTAAAATTTTAACAGAAATATTTATTTTTTGCAATTCATGGTGTTGGCAGTAATTTTGGCATGGCTAGCAACAATGTATTGAACGTTATATAGCAACTATAACACGGGCTAAGTCTGAGACAAGCGTGTTTTACAAAAGCCAATCTGTCACTTTAATGTGGAGCAGTGCAATGTTCATATTTTTAATGATCTCATAATATAAAGGACATGACAATGTATACGCTTTATTACAGGGATGAACAGTGGATTTTTATAAACGGCATTAAGTTTTCTATTATTTTGGGCAAGTAACTGATAACAAAATGGTGATGTCCCCAGGGGTCTATTGTACTAAATGTGTTGGTCTAAATGTGTTGAAAGTGTTAAATTAGCATCTTTAAAGTTTACATGTTAAATAATAGGTGCTTCTGGCAAGTCAGTTGCTGGAGGAGTGTCATTGGTTCAAGTGGGTATAAGCTAAGGGTTAATGTGATAATATTTGCTTGGTGAGAAGTGTCTGCAAAACGTACATACGTTTGTATAATCTTTGGAAATGCTGTTCACTTGAAAAGCTGCCTTCAGACTTTAATTAGTTGTCCTTGTTTACTCTGATTCAGTTAATTGTAAGAATAGCTGGAACATCATTAATGTAACAGGAACAGCCCTAGTGAATCGTGATATGCTCCCTTCCTGGGATGAAACCACATGCAAGTAGATGATGAAGGCAGATGTCATACTATGATAGAGGTACGTGAGGTATGTGACTCTGACAGGTGAATTGGGGTAATTGATTGGAATGTAGATGTGCGTTTCCTGAAGCCAGTGTTTATCTCTGTCGTTTGAAGTGCTTTGCCCTCAAGCTAATTCTGTCCTCTTCGTGGTGGTACTTAGACTCATTGCCATTAGTGATCTCTCTAATGACAGTAGTGTCTTCAATGAATATCGTCAACTCAAAACCTAATCCTGATCCTCGTACTTTTTGTAAAACTAAATAGCAATGTTTTTGTGTACATAATCATAAATGTGTAGTGTGTCAAACATACATATATGGATGTTATGAATTTTAAAAATATATTTATATTTAAAAACATTTTGCAATGTTGATAGTATAATAAACACCAAGGAGTGGTTTGCACTGATATCAGCTAATTGATTTTCTTCTGTAACACATTTACATATGTCCACCTAGTCAGCCTAAAGCAGTTTAACTTCCAGTTTAACTTGGTAAAGATTTTCTGAGAGGGGTGGGCAGTGTGTATGCAGAAAACAAATATATTATGATTGTTTTCAAGTACATGACACGATTGCACTATTTAGCTGGGTCTGACCAATAGAAAAAACATCGCAAAACAATGAGGTCCCTGTGAACGGCAGCTGTTTGTCCATTTTCAGCATAATCTTCATTACATAATGATTTTGGCAGGGAGATCACTTACCTCAAGGCCATGTGTGATTTCGGAAGTGTTTGGCTACATCATATTTAGATACGCTTTCCCAAATCCAGCACTTTACTTAATCTCCTGACGAGGTCAGACATGCTAAAATAGCACCCCTCCCAATTAAACTGGACAACGTGGTTCTCTGAAGAAATTTGATGCAGTATTACTTTGGTACAGCCTGTTGGAATATAAGCTGGTAAATGATCTTCTGCAGACTGATACACATGTACTGCCACGTTTGGTTAGGAACTCTTTACCTGTGTGCTCTACAGTGTGAGAGAGATTATATTGTATCTCCAGATTAGACTCTCTCCCTCCCTCTCTCTCTCCCTCCCTCTCTCTCTCTCTGTCTCTCTCCCTCTCTCTGTCTCTCTCTCTCTGTCCCTCTTTCTCTCTCTGTCTCTCTCTCTCTCTGTCCCTCTCTCTCTCTGTCCCTCTCTCCCTCTTTCTTTCTCTCTCTCGCTCTCTCTCTCTCCCTCTCTCTTTCTCTCTCTCTCCCTCTTTCTCTCGCTCTCTCTCTGTCTCTCTCTCTCTGTCCCTCTCTCTCTCTGTCCCTCTCTCTCCCTCTCTCTTTCTCTCTCTCTCCCTCTTTCTCTCTCTCTCTCTCCCTCTCTCTCCCCACCCACCCTGTTTATATCAGGAACTTTTCACTCCCCCAAAGCTGCTGGATGTTTGTGCTCCAATATTGGCGCTCAAGGACATAACCCGCTTTAGTTGGAATACAGTTTTATGTTTTTATGGTTTGTTTTTTTTAACTATGCCTGGAAATGGTCTATCACTGTCCTCATGGAATTGTACGTAATACAGCTGAAGGAAGGAAGCCAGATGCGAAAAACAAACAAAAGGAAAAATATAAAAAGGAAGCCATTGCTGGATTAGAAGCGTTGGTCCCTGAAGTGGAATGGAGGCTCCGAACTCGTATGCTTTTTGTTTCTGTATGGTCAGCTTGTGGTTTTGTGTGTCAGGCATATACATAAACGAAGTTATGTTTTATTTAAATGTTATTTTTGAAAACAACCAGTACGGAATCTTTGGGCAATAAGCATCTTGTGATCAATGCTGATAATAGTAACTGACTATGTAGCCGTATTCCATTTTAAATCAAATACATTTTATACTTTGAATGTAATAACAGAACAGTAGTTCCACATTTAAAGAACGGTCATCAAAACCTGTGTGTCACTACATTCAATTTACGAAGGGCATCTGGTATCCAGACAGTCTGATGCAGTCTTGGACAGCTATGCCAATTGGGTGAACCAATTTAAATGTCTTTTTGACAAAATGTGCATTTATGATATGCGGAGAATGTCGGCCAATTTGTAGTAATGCTGCTTTTGCTGCCCAATTTTAGCTCTATAGTCTATTAAAGATGTACAGTTGGAATCAGCCAAAAATGCAGTTTACAGCAAACATGCTTTTGGCAATCAGCTAATGTGTTATTTTGATCAATCTGTGTTGTGGATTAATAACAAGCGTAACCGTAAGCCTTTACCAAAATCTGGTAGCATAGGTATGCATGCATGTTAAAACATATTTCTAGTGCTGCAGAAAGGGAGAGGTAACTGACTGTTTAACACCATTACACAAATGATCTTAATGGGCTTTGAGTTCTGATATAGCATTCTTCTACCATCTTATCCCGCAGTGTTTGCATGCACATTCTTAATGTCTTGATGAATGATCTAGAATCTGTTCATGTGTTCTCTCTGGTTTTCTGTATACAGTAGAGCCAAGCAGCTTTCCTTCCTGCAGGCCCGTTGTGAGCAAACACTAGTGACCTCTGACTGGGGGATTCCACTACTCATCGCTCTGTTGCTCCTCCTTCTTATTTACGCCTTCCTCTATCTGCCTGCCCTCTCCCATCGAGAGCAGCTTCAGCAAGCTCTCGTCAACCACACAGACGCTTTCGCGATAGCAGCCGATCACCTGGACTGAGATGTGACACAAAAATGTCACGCAGATTTTGACAACAGCTACAAAACGGAGTAGTACTGCATATCCCTTCAGTAACTTTGCGGTTACTGTATTAACTTCCTGTATCGTCTGGAGGATCATATGCTGCGTTCATGAGGAACAAAATGATTTCATCTGTTTAGTGAACAAAGTCTCCAAAAAGAAGGATTCAGCGGAATGTGCAGGAGAATTCTGTTTCTTGGGAAACTGTACAAGTGGGATACAGTAATATTTTGGATTTGACTACAATTTTGGTTTTACTGCATAAACGTTTTGGGTTTTACTTTAAATGCAAAACAAGAACTTTGCTTTTGAAAGGAGAACTGCTGATTTCTATTAGATGAAGAACAACAATAGGACAGCACTTCATGGTCTCACATTAAAAATCCCTATAACTTGGCATAAGTCATCTACTTTGTATTTTCTTTTCTTTGAAGCACATTATGGGAGATTTGATCAGCTGTTGTTGGATATTGCAAGGTGAAAAGACTTTCCCCCCAACAGAGTCACAACCCTCATAACTGATCCGATATTGGATTCAGAATATTTGCATAAAAGCTACTATGGATCAGATTTGGAATCATGCCATCTGTTTGTCAGTCCCATTTCAGAATGACTTTATATTATCCACACACTGGTCACATAAAAGGTTTTAGTGAATACTTTGTGTGTGTTTGTGTGTGTGTTTGTGTGTGTGTTTGTGTGTGTGTAGTAATGTAGAGGATGTGGTACGGTTCCCTGGTCTGCCCCCACGGAAGCAACTGACCTATCAGGTGAAGCAGCTGATAGCCAGAGAGACGGAGCTTGAGAAAATGAGAAGGGTTGAGCAAGCACAGCAAAGATGCAACCCTCAAATGGTGAGATACAAACTGGATTCTACACTCTATCCTAGCTACACAGTTGGTATGGGTTTCCTTCCTTTCAGTGACACTCAGTCTCCCCCATCTACACTGAACACAGATTTATAATAACTTGCAGATTCCCGATTATTAATCAAACTGCATACATTAAATTATAGCACAGGTCTAGTCTGGTTCTAAAACAAGTTTAATCTGTAGCATAATACACGATATTTAAAGTAATCCGACTGCCCTGTTTAGCAGAAGTGTTCTATTTTAATGAGATACTAAAAATATTCCTGCTTTTTTGAAAATATTATAAAAAAGCATTTCATAAATTATTTTTTGTCAGCATTTCCTAAAAGTTGATTCAGAAAAATATGGTTCTTTGGTTAAACCTTTTTAGTGATAAATACTATTCATTTTGATATGTATGCGTACTGTCTGAATTGTCTTAAATTATTTATCCGTCAGAAGAACCAAACTAATACACGTTCCTATTAAATGAGACGAGAGCTGGAGTATAAAGCAATTGTGGCAAAGATTTTTTTTCTTTCTGTCCACATACAAATGGCTTTCATGAAATCTGATGTAGACACTAATAGACACAAAGACTTGTTGCAAGGGTCATTTGTCATAACATTTGCTTGAGGCAAATGACATAAAATATACGGTTTTACATTGGAAGTTTTTTCTACTATGAGACAAACTTAACCCTGCAATTTGTCCTCCTTAGATGAAAGCAGTTGAGACGGAACAGGTGAAGAAACCTGAGATGAAGAAACAGACAAACAAGAACCACCAGCAGCGACTAGAGAACATAGTCAAACAGACCGTTGTGGATAGCAAGGTGAGCCATACTGCATTACATCCACAGCATGCTTATGTTGATTATTCAAACACATTTCCGATTCCTTTAATTTCCACAAGGGTTGTGTCTGATTGTGCAAGCTAAACGGGTTAATGTATACACTGTGTGAATCGGAGTTCTCCCAAAATATGTTCGAATCCCATTAAACCTAAATCTGGAATCCTCTAAACTCTGCCTTATATTAATACCCATCACAAATCCTTGCCCTTTGACCAAAATTACACGTAAGCTTTGTGTCTGAAGGTCTTAACCTGGAATTAATTGGGTTAATAGAGGATCAACGTTGAAGCATCAACTGTAGCTTTTGTTGCAAGCTTATGGTGCTGTACATTAATTCTTGTGGTTTTTTCAGCCTGAATTGGATTTCTTTGGACGAGCCATCGTACCAAAAGAGAAGCCCATGGTCATCTTGGCAGAAGGTTGGTTACTGCACTGTTCTTCACATATAAACAGATGGACTATCAAATGTTTGTCCATAAAATATTCATTTCTCTCACTTTCCTGTCAAGGTGAAGATGGTAAAGTGAATGGAACCTTGCAGATCGGCAAAGCTGTTGGCAACAGTGATGTGTGGTTTAGGTTCAATGAGGGTGTGTCCAATGCAGTGCGCCGGAATGTCTACATTAGGGAATTACTCTGAGGTTTTGGATTCGTTAGGAAAGCAGTGCTGGAACACACTCATGCTGCATAATGTATGATAATCATACATATTAACCATATAAACCATTTTGTTTTATAACATCTCCAGCAAAGTCTGGGAATAAATATTCTTATAGATTTATTATTGGTGCTACTGTTTCATATTTATTTTGATTGTTTTACACACAGTGAATCCATTGCCTGGATATAGATGTTATTTGCATATTGCAACAGCAGGACAAACTATTTAATATTTTATCTGAAATATTGACTAAAACAAGAAATTTGCTACTGTACGGACCAAAGAGCGTTTATTCCTGGATTGTGCTCTTGCTATATTCATGGCAGCCAGTGGCTGAGCTGTTACTATAACAAGACACATTTCCCTGACTCCACCCATGGGTTCTCCCTCATCATCTCCGTATTCAGAAATGGATCCTCAGCCATTTTCTCCTCAATCCATTTCACCAGACTGTAAGTAAGAGAGGAATCAAGATAAGTATGACCGTTTAATCTAAAGCAGCTTTTCCATTTATACTGTGTATCTGTGACAAATGACAAAATTACAAAATTACAAAATCAGAAAAAGGTGCTTATTTGTCACTTACTCAGGGACGGTTACAGAGGATTTCTCTCTCGTGAACTGCAGCTGCAATTTCAGACTGTCCACCTCATTCTTCAGTTGAGTTTCGTCCAGCTCCTCCATCTATAGACATTCAAAAACAAAAAGTAAAGTAAAAAAAAATACTGAACAATTATGAATGTAGGCCGACGTAATTGCTTCTAATATTTGCATCCTGTTTATACTCAAAAAAAGTGAAAACAAGCGAAAATCATTCACTATAAATGGTATTTGTCAAAGTAACATCCTCATGAACATAGGAGTCATAGGACTCCGACAGAACACTGTCTAGTGTATCTCAGCTTGAATTCCTTTCTTAGTGCATCTCTTCCTCAGCTAAGCACACACACCTGGGCATCCACATGATGTAAAAGAAAAGAGATTCATCAGTAGTGTTCTTTTTTGCGGCCTGTTTTAATTTTAGTCTAGTCTTTGCGTCAAGCTGTCATTTTAGTTTTTATTAGTCTTCGTCATGTCAATCCTCTTTTTAGTCTTGTCAAGTTTCAGTCGACTAAAAGTCATTTTAGTCTTATTTTAGTCAGAATTATCCACAACTATTTTCGTCTAGTTTTAGTCAATAAAAGTTGTATTTAAGTCTCCTTTTTTAGTGATGCAATTCTATCTTCTTCCCAGTCAATATAGTATCAGTACCTAATAGAATAGACGAAATCTAAATTTTCTTTTAGTCAAATCTATTTCACAATTCAGACAAGGTTCTCTTATTATTATATTATTGTTACCTTATAGACTCAAGAATACTGTACATACATTCCAGACACGGAAGACACTCTGATTTGAATTTACATTTATTTAGCCTACCAACCATGATAGAACTTAGAAGTACATACACATACATTTAAATAAAATAAATAGAATTGCCATAAAACCCACATATGTAAAACTGCTAAAGGTTTCCCAATACTTTTTTCTCCCCTCCTGATCGTACAGGAAATAACGTCTCGTTTTAGTTAAAGAAAATGAAGACATTTTTGCGTAGTTTTAATTTTGTAAACCACATGACCAGCATTTACGTTCCATATCGGCTAATTTTAGTCACGTAATAAATGTTCGTTGACGAAGCAACACTATTCATCAGACCACGCTACTTTCTTTGATTGCTCCAAAGCTCAGTTCTGATGGGCTGTGTGTACATTAACATTGGTGTGAACGCTGTACTAGTCTCTAGTTACTTCTCACCACTGCTGGAGATTGAATGTGTGATATGCAGAGCATTTCATTTATTGTGGAAATTCACCGCTATGCTCACATGCACAGTGTTCATCCCACCCAGCACTAACACTAACAGCGCCTGGCAGAACTTGACAGAGCCATCAGCAAGCTCAGTTCTCCCTACATTCCCTCAGTATGTGAGGGTAATGAACATGTTGGACTGCCACGTCCAATGTGAAGCAGACAAAACTCTGCCCTCTAGGTGCATTATCTGCTTTTCTAGACTGCTTTGACTGGGACATGTTTTGGGAGGCTGCAACATGGAGCAGTACATGGTGTCTGTGACTGACTTCATGTATCAATGCTGTTACTGTCTCCAAAACCATCACCACACACCCAGAAGCTGTGGACAACTGCAGATGTGCATGAGCTGCTGAGAACCTGAGACACTGCCTTCGGATCAGGAGATAAGGCTGTCCTGAGAACAGCAAAGGCCAACCAATTATGGGCCAAATCAGCAGCGAAGTGTACACACGTTTAGAAAATCCATAGCCACATCCAGGACACTGGAGATGCATGGGTTATGTAGCAGGACATCCAGGTCATCCTCAACTACATCTGTCTGTGATGATGAGGCCCTTCCAAATGTGCTGATTCACTTCTAAACATGGTTTGAAGCACAAAATGGTAAAGAAGACCACCCCAATCCAAAGACCAGGTGCTCTGGTCATGGCTGATGTGAGGGGAAATTTTGCTCAAAGTCAACCCATGGAAGACTGCTGGACCTGTCAACAGTCGTGTACACAGAGGATGTGCAGACCAGCTGGTAGATACAGGGAGTGCAGAATTATTAGGCAAATGAGTATTTTGTCCACATCATCCTCTTTATGCATGTTGTCTTACTCCAAGCTGTATAGGCTCGAAAGCCTACTACCAATTAAGCATATTAGGTGATGTGCATCTCTGTAATGAG
>JBBPDB010000083.1:23768199-23780604 GCA_037974465.1 Brachypetersius altus
TTTTAGATCTTTAAGTCCATCTCATGAAAAATCGGAGCAGAAACAAAGGTGTTGCATTTATATTTTTGTTGAGTGTACAATAACACCAAATGGAGAAGTATGATTTATGGAAGTGTTGTCTTGTGATACGGAAAATAATCCAAATGCAGAGTATTGAAAAATGTTAGAATTTATTAATAACGACCACAATGACGCAGGGCAGGCTGATCAGGATGGGACTTATGAAAGTACTCAACGAGACCAGGATCCAAGACATCTGATGCATCCACCCAAGACCATAGTTCCTCAGGACCATAGCCATCCCAGTCAATGAGGTACTCCAAACGTCCACCGCGCCAACGTGTGTCCAGAATGTCCCGGACACGATAGGCCACCTCACCGTCCAAGTCCAATGGAGGAGGAGGAAGACAATCCACCCCAGGTGGATGCATAGTGCTATATACCACAGGCTACACATGGAAGACAGGAGAAATCCGATACCAAGGGGCAACAGAAGGCGATAAGAAACTGGATTTACACGCTGTATAAGCTTGAACAGCCCAATGAACAGTAGTGAAAGCTTCCTTGATGGAAGGTGTAACTTCAAGTCCCGGGTGGACAACCAGATTCATTGCCCAGGTTGAAACAGGGGAGCAGATCGCCAGTGACGGTCAGCATGCAGTTTTTGTTTCCGGACAGCTCATTGCAGATGGACGTGAGATGCCTCCCATACTTGACCACACTGGTGGAACCACTCGTCTACTGCAGGCACAGGGGTACGTTCGGATTCCCATGGGAAAAATGGAGGCTGGAACCCTAAAACACATTGGAAAGGGGTGGGTAGCAAGGATGAATGTCTCAAAGAGTTCTGAGGATATTCAGCCCAGAACAAGTATATCGCACAGGGAATGCTGATTTTGGGCACAATGCAACTGGAGAAATCTGCCAATTTCTTCATTCAGTCTTTCTACTTGGCCATTACTTTGTGGATGATACCCTGACGTCAGTCTGACATTGACCCCTAATCGGGAAAAAAAAGCCCTCCAAACCTGAGATGTGAACTGGGCTCCCCAGTCTGAGACAACATCCTCCAGGATGCCAAAGAGGCGGAAAACCTCTCGTGCAAGTGACTCAGCAGTTTCTAGGGCTTTTGGTATACCAGGTAAAGGGATAAGCCGACACATCTTAGAGAAGCCGTCCACCACCATGATAGTCGTCTTCCCCTCAGATAGTGGAAGGTTGGTACTAAAATCAATGGCCAGGGACATCAAGGTACGGTTAGTGGTTCCAAGAGTCCGGTAGGAAGTTTTAGATTGTGCACAAATAGGACAAGACAGAACGAAATCTGTTCCCATTGTATCAACTGATTCCTAAAACTGGGGAGAACAAATAGTTTACCTGCAGGAGTTTCGTCAGGTGGAGGATTATCCTAGTTGAACTCTTCAATCTGATCCACCAATTCCCATCGAACAGGAGCCACTACACAAGAGGGAGGTAAGATTGTGGTAATAGTAACTGTTTTTTTGTGCTGTTCAAATTATCTGGAGAGAGCCTCTGCTTTGGCATTTTTTGACCCAGGTCGACAAGTGACAATAAATCGAAAAGGTGAGAAAAACAAGGCGAGGGTTCAATCTCTTTGCTTCCTGCAAGTATTCCAAATTGCAGTGATCATTGAATGCCATAAAAGGATGTGCTGCTCCCTCTCCGAGGCATCGACTTCCACTATAAAATGGAACGCAGGGTCTGGTACCTGTGAAATGGGAGCAGAACTGAACAAGTCTTTTAACCTCTGGAATGCTTTACTGACCTGGGGAGTCCATAGCAACTTGCCTGAAGACTCTCAAAGTAAAAACGTGAGAGGGTCGGCTGATCTGGCTGATCTTTGGAAACTGCTGGATGGCTTGTGTTTTCTGCATCTCTATCTGAAGAGTCCCAACCCCAAATACATGTCCTAAGAAAGAAATTGAATAGGTCTGGTGAAAGACCATTTTACCCCTTTGATGTACAATTGGTTCTCCCGTAATCGTTGCAAGACCAGCTTCATGTGTTGAACATGAGACTCGATATCATGAGAGAAAATGAGGATGTCATTTATATACACCAGAACAAACAGATCTAACATGTCTCTAAAGGTTTCTTCCATGAAAGATTGAAACACTGAGGTGATATGATGTTATATACACTTCGGAGATCCAACTTAGTAAAAACAGTGGCAGTACGTAGTTTCTCAAGGGAAGAGGGTATCAGAGGCAATGGGTAAAATAACTTGACAGTGACCTTGTTGAGTGCTCGATACAGGGCCGCAAAACCTCCATCTTTCTTTTCTACAAAAAAGAAACCTGAAACGGCGGGAGAGGTAGACGGTCGAATAATACCTGAGGCCATGGATATATTTATCCATGGCCTGGGTTTCTGGAAGCAATAGAGGATTTGGTCTGCAATGAGGCAGGGGAGCATTGGGTAACAAATTGATGCCACAATCCCATGAGCGATGTGGAGGCAGAGTTTTCTCAGGAGGAGGATTAAACAGGTCTGAAAAGGCAGCAAAAACTGGAGTAATAGTGGTTTCCTTTTTCAGTAATGGGCTCTACAGTGGTGGCAAGTAAAGGAAGTTGCATGCAGTCCTTTAAACACCTCGGGCTCCAAGACAAAATCTCTCTCTCTGGCCATGAAATTTGGGGAATATGTGTCACCAGCCAGGGATGACCTAAAACTACCGGTTCTCTAGGTGAGGAAATAACAAAAAACAAGATACATTCATTTTGTAATTCTCCAACCTGTTACTTTATTGAACATGTTTGTTGCATAATATGCCAAGGGGGTCGTCCATCCAAATCGTGCACAGGAAGAGGTGTGCTCGGTGGGACGAAAGGTTCACCCAATTGCTCAGCCAGTTTACAGTCAATGAAATTTCCAGCTCTGGAGTTGACTAGGGCTGTGGCAAACATAGACAGGGAGATAACAGAGAGATTAATGGGGACAGTGAAATGTTCAACTGTAAAAACAGAGAGATTGGAAATGGCTACCCGTTTCCTTGGGGGACAGGCCTCACATGTCTCTGTTTTGTTGTGTGGGTTTGCACGTGGGATGAGTGGGAGGGAAGGAGTGAGTGAATGGGGTGATGGTAGCAGCATAAAACAAGGAAATATATACTTTTAAGATAGGACCATAGCCAATTTTTAATGCAGGGGTCTTTCATGCATGATTAACATGTAGTTAACATGTTTACTGTTGTGTTCTTCTTTTATCAGGATTGGCCCCTGCCTGCCATCAAAAACTCAAATCCAGACTGAGGGACAAATGTCAGAGAATTAATGAAGGACTATTAGGCCATGGAACCTCAGCACTTCTGAATGAGATCTACACAGAGCTGTACATCACAGAGGGAGGGAGCGGAGAGACCACTGAGGAACACGAGGTGAAACAGATCGAAACTGCATCAAGAAAAAGGACAACCCAGGAGACCCCAATTAAATGTAATGACATCTTTAAACCCTTACCTGGAGAAGAGAAGACCATTAGGACCGTTCTGACCAAAGGAGTTGCTGGAATTGGAAAGACAGTCTCTGTGCAGAAGTTTGTTTTGGACTGGGCTGAAGGGCAAGTAAATCAGGACGTTCTCTTCATATTTCCACTTCCTTTTAGAGAACTCAATTTGATGAAGGAGAAGAAGCTCAGTCTGATGACTCTTCTTCGTCGCTTCTTTCCAGAAATGCGAGAATTAAAATCAAAACACTACAGACGATACAAAGTCATGTTCATTTTTGATGGTCTGGACGAGTGTCGACTTCCTCTGGATTTTCAGAACAATGAGAATGTGGTGGATATAGAAGAGCAAACCTCTGTGGATGTTTTACTGACGAACCTCATCAAGGGGAATCTACTTCCCTCTGCTCTCCTCTGGATCACATCTAGACCAGCAGCAGTCAGTCAGATCCCTCCTGAGTGTGTTGACCAGGTTACAGAAGTGCGAGGGTTCAGTGACCCTCAGAAGCAGGAGTACTTCAGGAAGAGGATCAGTGATCAGGGTCTGGCCAACAAGATCATCAAACACATCAAGTCTTCAAGAAGTCTCTTTATCATGTGCCACATACCAGTCTTCTGCTGGATTACAGCCACTGTTCTAGAGAGGCTGTTGAGTGAAGCTGGGAGTAGAGAAATCCCTCAAACCCTGACGCAGATGTTCACATACTTTCTGATCTTTCAGATCAAACACAGGAACCAGAAGTACAGTGAACTTGATCCTGACCAGACTAGAGAAAGTATTCTGGCTCTGGGAAAACTGGCTTTCCAGCAGCTTGAAAAAGGAAACCTGATCTTCTATGAGGAAGACCTAAGAGAGAGCGGTATTGATGTTAGAGAAGTGTCAGTGCTCTCAGGTGTCTGCACCCAGATCTTCAGGGAGGAACCAGGGCTGGAACTAGGGAAGGTCTTCAGTTTTGTTCATCTGAGTGTTCAGGAGTTTCTTGCTGCTTTGTATGCTTTTCTCTGCTTTGTCTACAAAACGGTTCTGAAACAGCAAACCACTGAACTCTCTGAGCTTTTCAGCAAGTCATCAATGACCGACTTCCTCAACAGTGCAGTGGACCAGGCCTTAAAGAGTGAGAATGGACACCTGGACCTTTTCCTTCGTTTTCTCCTGGGTCTCTCACTGGAGTCCAATCAGACTCTTTTACTAAGCGTTCTGACTCAGACAGGGCACAGAACTCACAGCAATGAGGAAACAGTTAAATACATCAAGGAGAAGATTCAGGAGAACACCTCTCCAGAGAGATCCATCAATCTGTTCCACTGTTTGAATGAACTAAATGATCATTCTCTCATGCAGGAAGTGCAGAAATACCTGAGCAGAAATGGTGAGCATCGTCTCCATGAGGCCAGACTCTCTCCTGCTCAGTGGTCTGCTCTGGTGTTTGTGTTGCTGAACTCTGAAGAAGAGCTGGATGTGTTTGACCTCAGTAAATATGATCCATCAGAGGATTGTCTCCTGAGGCTGCTTCCAGTAATCAAAGCATCTACAAAAGCTGTGTGAGTATTAGGGCACTTGCACAAAATTGTAATAAAATGCAGAACATGTTTGGAATAGCAATAGAAAATAGTTTCCAATAAAATACAGGTAGTTTCACATTCCCATGGTTTTATCTTGCTGCGATTCATTCTGTATGTATTTAATACAAATCTATTTGGTTTTGAGTTTAGTCTTCTGTTAAGGGAAACAGTGGAAGTGTAACAGACTCATCCTGTTTTATTACACACCTGCACTCCCCATTCTGTTTTTCATTGTCTTGTCACTTCTTGTCTTTGGTTATATGTACACATGCTTTTGATTTGGGCTCTGCACTTGTCCTGCCCTGATTTTTATTGTCACCTGTTTATTTGTGCGACCTCCACCACAGCTGCTTGTCAGTCACACACACGTGACACTTAATGGCAATCGGAAATTAGCATCTCACATGATATATAAGCCCGGGTAAGGCAGGTAGGCAATGCTCAGTCATTAAGTCTTCACCTCAAACCAGCCGTCTTCTCAGACCTTCTAAGGGTGAGTACTCCGGTATTTTCTTACCCTGTGTGTGAGTGAGAATGCAGGTCGGTCCCCATGTTGAATCCTTACTCTTTCGTTACTCGTTCGCATAGCGTAGTGTGTGGTCTACGGACTCTCCCATGGTACTCCGCATTTGGGTTTATCTACCACACTACACTGGTGTAGCCGCTATCCTCTTTCATCCTGACAGAATGACTGAGCTTATAGTCGTGAACCCAGTGGAATTTTCTGCACTATGTGATACTGTTACGCAGCAGGCTGCTGTGATTGCATGGCTGGAACGAGAGGTGGTTGGCTTGCAACAGGCTCTTCCCGAGTCCTTTGTGGCTCGGCCAGAGCTTGTTCAGCAAACCCAGGCAGCACCCTGAGATCACCCTCCTTCTCCTTTCCCCTCTCCTGCCCCTACTGCTTTCCCCAGACCTTCGATTCTTGCCCCTCCAGATAAATGGGAAGGAGGCGATGGGAAGTGTCATGTGTTTTTTAATTAAATATGTTATTGGGGTTTCAAGCAGATATCTACAACATGGACCACATCGCTCTTGCCGTGTCCTTCCTTCCCAGGCAGTCAGCTGAGTGGGTCTTGAGGTCATACTCGGATGTAGCCCACTCCTACCCTGAGTTCTGTCACCACTTCAAGGGCACTTTCCAACATACAGACAGTGAGGTGGAGACCGACTTAAAACTATACCATCTTCGCAAAAGGGAGCGTCCGCTCAGTAAATACAGTTCTGGACACTGGCGGTACAGGAGCACTCCAGCCCACCTTCTACAAGGGGCTGGCTCCCCATATGAAGGATGAGTTGCCCGGGCAGGAGCTCCCCATCTCCGTAGACGGGCTCATTCAACTGTGCCTGCATATAGACCAGTGGATGAGGTTTTTGCTGCTCAACTGATTTGAGGCATTAACCTAGCCTATTAATATCACCTCTATAGATAGTCTGACATTTTCCACCAGCCCTATTACCCACAAGACCTCTCCCTTGACCCTCACCATTGACAAGCACACTGAAAATATCAAATTTTACGTCACCACTCTCATCTCTTAGTATTCCACTGGCTTCTTCACCATGACCCACTGATTTCTTGGACACAACAGAGAATTCTTCAGCGGGGCCTGGGATGTCTTCTGGGGAGTCGGGGGTCTCCGATGCTGACCCAGCGGAGGTATTCATTAAAAAGAAAGCTACCACCTTGCCACCTCATCAGCCATATGGCCATTGACCTCCTGCCAGGTGTGGTACCTCCCTTTGGTCACTTTCTTTCCATGCAGGAGAACACTCCGCCTGGACGTCTCTTCGCTCCACCACACTCTGGCCTGAGGTCCTTCAGTGGGGACATTCCTCCCTCGCAGGTCACCGTGGAGTTGGTCTGATAGCCAGTTTCATTAGGAGAACCTTTGGATGGCCCTCGATAGGCGAATATATGAAGACCTATGTCAAGGCATGCATGTTGTGCGCCAGGGCCAAGTCATTTAACCAACCCACTCTGGCGGTCCTCCAGCCTCGCCCCGTCCCCTGCCGCCCTTAGTCATACATCGCCCTGGACTGCGTCACCAGTCTGCTGAAATCAAGAGGAAATATATTATAGCCCCTCTTAAAAAATGCGAATACCTGGAAATATTCTGGGGTTCTCCATATTGTTGTTTTAAAACAAACCTTAAGTTAACTTAAGTTAGATTAGACCAAATATGCCTTGGCTGGACTTCTTGGGGTTGTTGTCCTTGTTTACAAGAAGAAAAGAGGCGATATCCTGCTTTAATCCAGCTTCTTACGAATGGAACTGTCCCGATTAGGCCTTGTCCTGGCAGGAAAGAAAATGCACGGCAGCGGAGTAACATTTTAGATAAGGTTTTATTTAGACTTAGAATAACAAGTAGATGTGTTAAGGGAAGGACAATGACCAAGAGGAAAACGAAGCATATCCAGATAACTGGTGACAGAAAAACCCCAACATAAATACCCCAGAGAAAACAAAAACTAATGGGAATATGGTGGCAAAAAGGGAACACAGTACAGGTGAGAGGGCAGTCAGTGAAAAGATATTACCGGTGCTAGATAATTCCATTAGTCTATAGCGACCCCTAGTGGTTGCAGGCAGGGACTGTGACAGTACCCCCCCCCCCCAAAAGCCACAACTCCAGCCACTTCCAGGACCCCTGTCCAGTTCGGAGGCGGAGGAGGAGGACCAGGTCGGCTCCTCATAACTGCGACCGAGGCAGATGTCCCAACTTGCGACAAAGGTCGGGCATGGGTGTGAAGACCAGTGTAGGAGTTGTGCAGATCGGAGTGGATGCCGTCACTGGAGTCGAGGAGACCGAAGTGGGGGCCATCACTGGAGTTGATGAGGAGGCCGTCACTGGAGTCAAGGAGGCAGGAGCTGGAGTCAAGGAGGTAGGAGCTGGAGGCCATCACTGGAATTGAGGCAACTGGTGTGGGAACCAGTGACGGGTCAGGAATTGGGTCAACCAGTGCCAGAACCAGTGATGGGTCAGGAGTCGGATCACACGTGCGGGAACTGGTGATGGAATCGAGTCACCTGGTGCGGGAACCGGTGACAGGTCAGGTGTCGGGTTACTCTGTGCGGGAACCGGTGATGGGTCAAGAGTTGGGTCACCCGGTGTGGGAACAGGCGATGAGTCAGGAGTTGGGTCACCCAGTGCGGAAACAGGTGATGGGTCAGGAGTCGGGTCACCCGGTGCAGGAACCAGTGCCGGGTCAGAAGTAGGTCGGTCAGTCCAGACACCGAGTCAGAGTCAGGGGCACTATCCGCTGGATTCACAGGTGTGGAGGTGCGTATGGAAATCCTTGGAGGTGATGTATGCCCAGGGACCACTGGAGGAGAGGTGCACACTAGAACCTCTGCTGCAAGTGCTGGCACTGGTGTTGAGTCAGGCATCACTGATGTTGGAGTTGAGTCAGCCGGAACAGAGACCGGAACTGGCATTGAGGGGACTGCTGCAGGGAGCGTTGGCTGAGAGACATGCGCAGCTGCCGCTGACTGAGATGTGTTCGCTGCTGCCGCTGGCTGAGAGGTGCTCGCTGCTGCCGCTGGCTGAGAGGTGCTCACCGCTGCACGCACGGCTGGCGATGGCTGAGAGGCACGCATGGCTGCCGATGGCTGAGAGGAACGCACGGCTGGGGATTGTTGAGACGTGCGCACTGCTGCTGAGGTCTGAGAGGTTTAGAAGTACCTTTTGTCTCTTACGATCATTGCGCCCTCACAGGCTGTTTAGAAATGGAGTGCTAGTGCTGGGAAATCTTTCCATTCCGATTTTACTGTTTTAAAGCTCCAGGCCACCCATCAGATGTTGAAAATTTGACCTATTTTCAGCATTTTCATGTCGAGCTCAACTGCTGCTTCTATAAGTAATCTGGAGTATAACAGACAATGAACAGACTGCATGTTCAGAAACGTTTCTTTGCATCTAACAAGCCCACTGCTTTTTCCTGTGAGCACCGCATCTCTATCGGTGGTAATGCCACCGTCTTCAAAAACTCATCATCCATTCCAACTTTGTGTAGACTCACCATCACTGAGTTATAAAATAATTCAGTATCAATCTTCTCTGTAAATTCCACTCGCTAGCACAGTGGCCCCACTTGCTACCAGAACAGAAGATCATCTCCCACCCAGTCAAGAAGTTGAGGCAGAGCGCTGGTTGCACCAGCATCTTCATCTCTAAGTGCTAGCTTTCGCTTGCTAGCCATTTTTAGTATGACTTCATTCTTAATCTCAATGTTACAGCTACCTTCTGTTTGACACGCACATGGCTAATTGCATACTGGCACAGGACTGGCTGTCACTAGTTGTCACTAAAATGTTTTTATGCTCACCATGTCCAATTTCCAAAATAAAAAAAATTATACACAAAAAGGGTTTTGACTACTTAAGCAATGATCAATGTTGTTCTGGAAAAGAGTGTCTACTAAAGGCTGTAAATGTAAACCTTTCTGTCTGGTTCAGTGTCCCCAGAGCCCATCTCTCCATCTTCACACTTCCCAAGAGCTCATCTCTCCATCTTCACATTTCCCCAGAGCTCATCTCTCCATCTTCACACTTCCCAAGAGCTCATCTCTCCATTTTCATATTTCCCCAGAGCTCATCTCTCCATCTTCCCATTTCCACAGAGCTCATCTCTCCATATTCACACTTCCCCAGAGCTCGCCTCTCCATCTTCACACTTCCTCAGATCTCGTTTGTCCATCTTCACACTTCCCCAGAGCTCATCTCTCCATCTTTACTCTTCTCCAGAGCTCTTCTGTCTATAAATTTCACTCCTTGTCTCACACCGCCAGTGGTGCTGAGACACAAAAGTACACTAAGTTTGTGATTGACCATGCTGTAACTGGACAAAAGCACACTCATTGCAAACCACGCGACTGTCTTTGGTGAATACACAATCTACCTTCTTTGTTACCTAAAAATTAGACATGCCATGATACCACAATTTTATGTTTGATACTGATACCGATTTTGTAAATTTGGATACCTGCCGATACAATACAAATCTCTTTTTAAACAGAAAACAAAAATAATGCTTTCCAAAAATATCTGGATACATATATTTTCCACAAATACAAAAATCATAACTGTATCATAATCATAACTAATAAGGGAGAAACATTGCATAGAGAACATGGTGCAGTAAGATGTTGCCTATGAGGTGCTGTTTTAAAACAGCTTAACAAATTTAGAGGTGTCATTTTTTTCCTCATTTAGTGCAATTTTCACCCAATTTTCACACATTTAGATCTAAATGTGTAAAAAACTCCAAAATGTTGCGCAACAAATCTAAATGTTGCACTTTTACAAACAGAGACTATAATGTGGGATTTTAATGTAGCACTTACAAATGGCTAGATATGCTTATTAGCCATGCCCTGTGTTTGGCTGTTGCTTAGCAGGGTAACTTGCCTTAAATGATCTTAAATCTAAATGTTAAATATGAAAAATATATCTCTCACTCTAAATATAAAACTTCACAGTTAGTTAGGGCTTGGTGAGATCTTTCCAACGAACCCTCATTCGCCATAATAGCTCCTGAGATAGTTGCCCCATCTAGAAAAGCTGCAAGCACGTTCAGTTGGGGTATAAAGTATTTGGACACCCAGGCGAGGTGTCCCAATACGTTCGGCAGTCTTGGCTTTTCTTTCTTAATCTGAATCTGAAGTAACTCCAAACTGCTGATATGTTGGCAAGTCTCATACACAGCAGAAACTCTTATCACATGATGTATCTTCTCGCATTATGCATCCATAAATTTAGGTCAGGATCAGACCGATACAATACAGAATATTGAACCGCCGCATCTCTACTAAAAATCCACTAGGAATGCTTCCACATGCAACATTTGTAGCAGCTCTCCCAAATTAAGCCTGTGTGTTCATACCACTCTCTGTTTTAGTGTATTTGTTTACACCTCATTTACAAGAACATACTTAGGTTCTTGTAAATAAAGTCTACGTCACTGCATTACAAGAAGAAAGTTTACATTAAAATGTTAATGCATTACATTAAAATGTAATTAGGGGCTCCAGTAATAGACGTTCTAGTTAAAGAAGTGACTTTCTTATTAAGTTATGAATATTTAGTATAGTCCACAATATTTATTAAAGAATATTTAATAAAAACTGTTAAAGCAGGCTGTCACTTTATTCAGATATTGATAAAACTGAAAACTGGATCTGCTTAAGTCATAGTAGTACAGGTTATTTCTTCCCATCATCACAACACTAACTAGCTAAAGTGAGATTATCAGTGTGAAAATGGTAACAAAATTGTTTATTATATTATGAATAGAAAGACAGCAAGACACTATTGTCTCATAGACGCATATTAATTTCTCGTCAGAAACTAAATTAGTTGAGTTTCCTAAACAATATTTAAGTATATTTTTATGCTCTGTTCCAACATTTCTCATTGACTGTGTTGTATATTTTGTTTTTATTCTGTTTTTATTCAGACTGTCTGGCTGTAATCTTGGGGTAAAGACGTGTGAAAATCTGGGATCAGTTTTAAACCTGGAAAACTCCCTGAAAGAGCTGGACCTCAGTAATAATGACCTGCAGGATTCAGGGTTGGAGCTGCTCTCTGCTGGACTGAAGAGTTCACACTGTAAACTGGAGACACTCAGGTCACTTTCACTTCGATACTGAATTATAAATATTAGACTGTGATTTCCAACCTTTTAGAGTAGAAATGTGCGTGTTTCCTATACAGATGAGGTCTGTAGTGAATTTAACTGTAAATCATTAATTGATTTAATGATTTATAAATGTGGTTCAGAGTTAAATATCTCTCTTGCTGCAGCAGAGTTTGTGTCATCAGACAAGATTCTTAATCCATCAGTGTTTTACCAGCCTTTAATATAAACTCTGGATGGATGAAGGGAAGTGGTAGTATGAGATCATATTTTAATAGAGAGCAGTGGTGTACTTGAGAGAACTCACAGCTAGCTATGTAGGCCTTAGTCTCCTCTCTCACCGTTGCAAGCCAGACAGTCTGAGATGCGGGTTGCGGCCTGGTTATCATTGTAAGGGAAGGAGAGAATAAGTTGTGTATCATCAGTGTAGAAGTGATATGAAAAACCATGCGAGGCTATTACATCCCCAAGAGAACCAGTATAAAGAGAAAAAAGAAGTGGTCCTAGGACCGAACTCTGTGGGACACCAAGGTCAGAGAGAGAAAAATGACAGCTAGATAATAACTTGCAAAAACATTAAAAAGAAAGATTTGTTTTTGCATCACATTTTCTCTACTGGAAGGAGCAGCCTTTGAAATTTACATTTACGCCATTTAGCAGATGCTTTTATCCAAAGCGACTTCCATTCCCTAACTACAGGGGACAGTCTCCCTGGAACAACTTGGGGTTAAGGGTCTTG
>JBBPDB010000083.1:23816312-23827810 GCA_037974465.1 Brachypetersius altus
TGCATCATGTACACCACAGCAAGCTTCTAACAGCTCAAGGAGCAACATGTTTGTGCACTTTCTAAAGATTTTAGTTCAGTTTTTGAATAAAGGGTTGGAAATTAATGCTTTTATTGGTTTTTTAAAAAATATATCCGATTAATCGGAGATCGATAGATTAATCGATTATTAAAATTATCGTTAGTTGCAGCCCTGCTAGACATACATACTTATACACATATATCACATATATGTATGCCTATATATATATATATATATATATATTTTAAATAATTTTTTTTCATAAATGTCTGCCATTCAATCATTAATTTAATTATTAATTTAATGATTTAATCTTAATTTAAGTCCTTTATGCAGACAGCTGGTATTCAGTTTTCTAGAAGCTCTGACGATGCCCCTGAAAGCATATGTGATGTTCCCTATAATCCTGTTCGCTCGCCCCTTCTGTACCCGTCGTTATTGGCAGTTGCAGAAAACTCCTTTCTGTTTCTCTGCTTTCTTCTGGTTCAGGGTTGTCAATGGTCCAGAGCGGTCTGAATGGAGACAGAAGCAGCTTTTGTGGAGATTTTGAGGATTGTTGAGACATAAGTGGTCCATGGCTTGACTACTAAAGCAGCTCTTGGACACTGAAGTGCTGACTTGGCAAAGAATGCTGCTGACATCAGACCCATGGAACACTGTCAAGAATGTAACCCCCACCTGCAGTGACCACCACTGCCAGTACTGTAACATTTCTTTGGGCCTCCTCTCCCTGGCCACATTATTGGAAACCTCTCTCTTGTGCTTCTACTCACTGGCCATTATGTTGGAAATACTATTAATAGCTTCACAATGGTGTACAGTTACACACAGTGTGTTTTTATGTTCAGCTCTACCCCATGATTGGTCAGTTTTCTGACCGCAGGATGTGGATGTTCTCAGCTGAGATGGTAGTGGTCATGGTAGTGTGTGTGTGGTTTTGGGAGGAATGTAGGCCCTGTGCTGGTGCTGAGTACACAGCGTGAGTGGTCACCACTTACAGCCAGCAACGACAGCAAGGTTATGCCACAAGGCAGGTGTTTCCAGTAAAGTGCCAGCTGTGTGTAGTTCAAAGACCACCTTGAGGATACACACATGGCTACATGTTCCTTGTCCTATCTGCTGATTATTGTGAATAATTTTTTTCAGATTAGGCATGTATTTTGTATTTTATTCTTAGATTAAAACACGTTAAGCCCCTTTTCGGCCGGTCTCATTAGATTCTAAAAGGCTTTGAGATGGATAGAGTCCTTTCCTTATCAGTGCTCTGAGTGTTGTTGTAGTGTGAGCAGAGATTACCTGGCTTTGTCGTTACACACACACACACACACACACACACCACACACACACACACACACCACACACACACACACACACACGTTCAGTCTTGGCCTCTGTCAACACAGTCCAGCTTGGCCCCGGTTCAAAGCCATGGTGCTGCTTTAAGGCGTCGGTTTTTGTTTTTAGCTTCTGCGGAGCCTTCCCAGTGTTTGAAAAGAAACAGACTTCTGGGAGCGCTTCAGGTTACACTCTGAAAATAAAAGAACTGGATTCATTTATTGTTGCAGCCTGTCGTCACTTTCCTTCATCAGCCCTGTTTCTTTTTTTTTGTCCTCTATGTACCACACCATGCAGAATAATAAAGGTAGGCTGATACAACACAAAGTGACAATAAAAAGTGCAATACACAAATGTCCACACCGAGGGCAAGCTATTATAGCACCTCACCTGTTCGTTTACTCGAATTTGAGCTCAGAGCGATTGTGACTCCACAGAGCCCTCACACAGTCTTCACCCTCCTACAGTGTGGAAAAGCATTGTGTAGCATACGGGCCTCTGCTGCCAGAACAGGAACAGGGATTTCCCTCAGACCATTAGACCGCGTGCGCGTCACGACCGCGCCGCTTCCATTATGAGCGCGGCTGACGCGCGTCTACATTTGGAACAATGGACTTGTGTGCGCAAAAGACGCGACATGTGAACGGCCCCTTCTCAGGTAGAACTGAAACATAAACTCTACCCCACCCCCCACACACCGACTGCTGGTGGCCTAGTGGTTAGTGAGTTGCCCCTATGATCAGAAGGTTGTGGGTTTGAATCCCTGCTGTCGGCGCCACTGAGGTACCCTTGAGCAAGGTACCCCCCCCAGGCGTGTGTGCAGTGCACACACGCCTGAACTGAACTACTTCTTTCTCTAATGCCAGCCATATACACCCTTAACTGTTCCAACTTACACATCAGCTGCCACAATAAACTCTCTTTACCATATTCTGCACATTCTCTGTCCTGCTGACATCATTTGCACAAGTTTTATTTATTGCTATCCACCTCCATTCTGCATTTTTGGACACTTTTGTTTGCTTTGTTTCACGGTGGACCATGTTAATGTGGTTGAAAGGACAGCAAATCCAACGTGACTTGACTGAGGTGTGAGCTAGTGACAGGCGTTTTATCACGTGATGAGTGTTAGCTAGTGCGGTAGGTAAGTAGCCTTAAGTAGTGACTAGTGCGGAGAACAAGAGCGTTGTATTTCTTAAGCTAAAGTTTCCTAGAATGTGGCTCAACAGGTCAGATTTAAGGATTGCCTGGAGAAATTTTTCTTTATGATGACTAATATTCATAATATTTAACCCACTAACTGAGCCGTGCCATATTTGATCATGTTGTATGCTGTATGCCTTTCGTAACTCCTGACTCTTGGGTTGCAGTTTCAAAACGGAAAGGTTCTCCTTCATGACTGTCTGGATTTTTAGGGGAGGGTCGTATTTCGCAGCCCGGCTTTGACTGAGCTTCTGTATGTTGCACTGTATGACAGCATTTACTCCCCAAAACACACAAAATGTTTGCGTAGTTTGCTTATCTGTGCATGCAAACTTTAATTCATTTTTCCTTGGTCTCCACTCCACATAATTCAATGGTTATGGCAAGATGCAAAAGCAGTGGTCAAATAAAAATATCAAAGCTGAAGCCCCGTCTGCTGTTTCAGCCAAAGCAGCTGTAGCACTTTTCCAGAGCAACAGGATGGAGCTTTTCCAGATAGAGCAGGGTGGACTTGCAGCTTCCTTTTGAGGCCGAGATCCTGTAGAGACTGTTTTGGCGATACTAACCTACTTTTGTACATTTTTGTTAGTTTGTCAGAAACTCTTTAGGAGTGTGTGCTGATAGATACTTGAGGCTGTTACTCATTAGCAACATTAGCCTGAGGGAACAAACTTCAGATGGCAAACATTTTCAGCAGGATCTCTCTGGAGCGAGTAGACGAGGTTTTTCAGCAAGTGACTCAACACACATGTGGCAGGCCTTACGCTGGAATGCTCATTTTAAAAAAAGCTGACAGTCCTGCTGGGCGACTACATGCCATTAACGTCACTTAACCACATCAGGCCAACTGCACGTTTGCGGTGAGTTCGCTCCACCAATGGGAATCCTGTGACCTCACAGACGATGAGCCGCTGACGTCTCGTCAGGCTTGTTCTGTATCAGTTTTTCAGGCTGGTCTTGTTTTTGTGTTTGGCATTCAAATGGTGCCACTGTACCTGAACACCCCTGTGTATTTACCCACACATATGTGTGTGTGTGTGTGTGTGTGTGTGTGTGAGAGAGAGAGAGCGAGCGAGAGCACATGTAAAAAGCTAATTGTCCCACAAAAACTTGTAATTCACTGGACCTTAGAGTCCAAGTGTTCGTTAGCCCAATAATAGGACAATGTTTGTTTAATCTTTGCTATGATATTGGCCTTTAAGCTTTACTATTCAGACGAGCTCTCCAGTGCGTATCTCACTATTTCCATTACTGCCTGTCATTCGCGAAGCATTGACCAGTAGAGTGAATGGGACGCTGACGTCAGCGGGCACCAGGTGGAGAGAGGGCTAAAGCCACCGCAGAGCAGTGGGGTTTCATTCTTGGGGCAGATGAAAGGTGCTGGAATGAGATCGCTTCACTCATTACCACCTGGAAAAAGTACTATTCTGTATAATTATGGCAAACACCCAGACAGTGACAACTGACAAATTATGAATGACTGATGCCATTTTAATGACTAGGTTAGACAAAGGCTTCAGGAGCGGCTGGACTCTTACAGTTACAGGATTGATGGCAGTGTTCCAGTTTTCCAAAAAGTGCCTAAAGTTTCTGTAACTCTGGCAAACCGGGTCTGTGCTGCTCAGCTAAAGCTCCTTATTCCACAGTCTCATTGTGGCAAAAGCAAAACTTCCAATTCCTGATGGCTTTGATAAAGGAACGGCCCTTGTCCTCCGTAACAATGGGCCGGAATGGTTCCTATGGATTTCCAAAGAGCGCTCCGCTGCAGCCATAACGTGCTTTCGGAGCGCACTGACCCTGCCGTGAAAACAGATCAACAGGAAAAACGCCCTTCATCAAAGCTGCTGTTTCCAGTGGACAATCAGGCCCACTTCAGTGAGTCTGTAGTTCCAGTGCTGCCTCAGTTTAGTGACTCATGGAGGTATAAGGAGTTCAGAATTAAGACGTGTTTTTTTCCTCAGTATTATAACTAAAAACATTCTTGGTAACTTGCCAGCTGTACAGTGGACCATTGTATTATTGCATTATATTATAGTGGCAAGTCCCTGTTCACCAGCTGCCCCAGTTTTCCACTGCTGCCCTCATCATAACCATATTCTCATATTTATACAGTATATGAGAATGTGATTATGCTGATAATGATAATGAATGGATAATGATTATATTTGGAATCATTATCCCGTCATTATCCATTCATTATCATTATCTATTCATTATCCATTCATTATCATTATCATCATAATCATATTCATTATCTGAGATGAGCCTCTTATCCATAAGCAGCGTCTCTGGAGTCCATTCCATTGGGCAAAGGCATGGAAACACCTGAGGCAGGTCACCAGTCCATTGCAGGCCAATTGAGCTCATCCAATACTAGTTTGTGGTCTAAAGTTTGATTCACTGAAGCTTTAAACATTAACTGGAGGCTGCTGTGACTAATGTAGCCAACGAGTGACAAGTGGAGATGCTCATGTTGTGGCAGACACCGTTGGAAAACTGAAAAGTTCACTTTTTTCTGACGATTTTAAGATCCATGACTGTAATTTTTGGAGCTTAATTGGTTGGTGAGTAATACATTGCTGACCCTCATTCTAATCCATGCAAGTCTCTTGGAATGTCTTCTCCATTCTCCTTGGCCTCCTGTCTCTGGCAGAAAAAGGAACTTGGCTAATGGAGGCATTGTTCCCAACAGGATGGGGAGTTCCTGGTGCGGACGCACCACGTGGAGTATGTGGACGGGGGGATCCTGGACCCGGATGACATGCTCACAGACCTGGTGGAGGACAAGGATAAGGTAAGGACGGAGAGACACTAAACGGGGGTGGGGTGGGGGGTGTTCGGCTGTCCCGGTCTTCCGGGGTGGGCTGTGTTTGTGGAAAAGTGCGTGAGAGTGTGTGTGAAGGGGCAGGCTCTGACAGTGTTATCGCCGAGACCAAAGGGGAAGCCCTCAGTTTCCTAAACGTCTGGTGCTGCGTCTGTTGCGGCGTCGGCTACAACACTGTGTCACTGGAGATTCTCAAACAGTGCTATGAAGTGGGGAGAGAAATATAGCAGAATGTTGTTCTTGATGTGATGCGTTAATTCACAGTAACCTTCTCTTAATATTTCATGAAAGTTGTCAGTACTTGTAGAACCTAGTAGAACCAAGTTCTTGTAGAATGCTTGTACAAACGCCTGAAAGAGAAAAGTAAGATTTTTTCAATTCGTTTTGAAATGATATTAGAATATATATATGTATATGTATATATATATAGTCAACAGGGGTTACTGGGCAATGGGTGGTTTTATGGTCTAAACCCTAAATATTTGGGATCGTGGGAAACTGCAAATGATGCAAGGATGCTTGACTGCTAGAGATGTGTCACAGGAAAACAGCCAATCAGCAGCAAGGAGAAATAAATAATGTTCTCGGATTGGCTACTTTCAAACCTCCCATCTCCCAAGACACGCTTTTGCATACGGTTGCTTTGTTGTCTCTCGACAGTAAAAAAAAATTACATGGAAATGTGGCTGAATTTACTTTAATATGTGTGCTATAAAATTAGTAAATTATAGTTTTCTTAATAATTTAGCACTTAAAGACATGAAAAAAAAATTAAATTTTTTTTAAATTTGCCAGAGAAAAAGCAAGAAAAAAGTATTCAGAGCACAACTTTTTACTTGGAATTTTGACGTTGAAATTAGTCGTCCAGCGTTCTCCAGTCAGTTGAATGTTGTGCTACTTGCTTACTGACGGTTATAAAAGATGCCAAACAGGTCATGGGACAAACCTGCTGTGCAGGGGTCCCAGCAATCACCGCGTTTTCCGTGATACTGTGTGACCTGCTTGGCTGGTCCCGGCTAGTCGGGATTAGAGGAGTGACCAATTACATGGCAGCTGCATCAGAAGGTTTGGTTTCCTCAGAAGCTGTGATGCCACCTGAAACACATTCTTGCCACTTTCATTATGTTTCTCAGTACAGTTGGGGGAACAAACCCCTTCTGAAAGTTATTTATTCAGGCCCTCCCTGTTTTGCATCCTAAAATGTGGTAATAGATTCTAGCGATATGCATATTCAGGCTTCCGGCTGCACAAAGAACGCTGAATTCCAATGACTTAGTCAGCAGGAGCTGGGCGAATCGCACAGTCGGAATATTCATGTGCCGGTGGGCAGCTCGATTTGGGGCTGATTAATTTAGGTGTGCTAGTTTGAGTATTATTTTTTTATTACTTGTTTAAAGCAAGTCTTTTTTTTAGCCTGTCTGTGCCATGCAGTGAGGAAAACCACTGCCAACCTTAATGGAGCAAATTAGTTTCTCTAGCTCCGGTTTCCTAGTGTGACCTTTAGCATCAATAGGAAACACCCAGCCGAAAGGTACCCCCACGGTTAGTGCTAAATGCCATAATCTGCCGTAATGTAAGGCTTGTGTACGAGAGCCGCATGGTTTCTTCATTAAACCGCCCCCTCCTTGATGTGGGTGATGTTGCCATGGCGATGGGCTCGGCTAACAGCTCCACCCTCCGCTCTGAGGCCCATTAACCCCACGGCAGGAAGCAATGGCGATTGGCTTGACCTCTGGGCCCAGCTCATAAATATTCAGTGCAGAATGATGAATGATGTTAATGCGCGGGGGTGCTGTAGCCGCCATCCCCGAGGACCGCAGTGGGTCAGAGGTCGAGGGAGCGGGCAGTTCTGGAGTGCTTCGTTTAGTCAATTAAACATTTCATCCCTCCTCCTCTCATGCCCTGTCCATTTTTCTACTCTGTCCTTCTCGCTTACTTCCTCTTTTCTCCATTCGTCTCTTGTTCTTGACTGCTTGACCCGGCCAAACTGTGCATGTGCACTTTTAGAATGAAAAGTAACGAGACCCTTGATAGAAACGTAGTAAAGTAAAGGGTACGATATTTGTCTTTCAAATTTAGTGAAGTGAAAGTCATAAGTTTCCAAATAAAATACTACTCAAGTGAAGTACAGATACTCAAAAACTCTACTTAAGTACAGATACTCAAAAACTCTACTTAAGTACAGATACTCAAACTCTACTTAAGTACAGATACTCAAAAAACTCTACTTAAGTACAGATACTCAAAAAACTCTACTTAAGTACAGATACTCAAAAACTCTACTTAAGTACAGATACTCAAAAACTCTACTTAAGTACAGATACTCAAAAACTCTACTTAAGTACAACACTCAAGTACATCTACTTCGTTACTGTCCACCTCTGCGAGAGAGCAAGAGAGAGACACAGACACAGAGAGGGAGAGAGGGACGCGCGCCCCGGAAAAGTCACGAGAGAGAGAGAGAGAGAGAGAGAGAGAGATTGCACGAGATAGAGAGAGAAAGATAGAGAGAGAGAGATTGCACGAGAGAGAGATACAGAGAGAGAGAAAGAGAGAGAGAGACGCGCGCTCTGGAAAAGTCACAAACTAGAGAGAGAGACAGATATAGAGAGAGCGCTCTCTCTCTCTCTCTCTCTCTCTCTCTCTCTCTCTCTCTTGATACAGAGATGGAGCGAGAGAGGGGGTAGGAGAGAACGACAGAGAGAGAGACACAGAGAGAGCCCTTCGGCCATGCATGGGGAGCCAGAAGAACTAAAATGAGTTTTAAAAAAAACATATTGGCACGAAAAAAGCAAAAAAAAAAAGAAGCGGAGAATATTTGCAGGTTCCGCGTTGTTGTGAATATTTCCGCGAAACAATCAATCAGTTTTGTTCTCAAAAACAAACTGCGTGTGACTGGATCCGCGAGTCCCGATCCGCGTAAAACTGGGGTTTTACTGTAGTTGGAAAAAACCCAAACTGGTTCGCAAAACCACATCACTTTTGGACTACCTTTCCTCACCTCACAGTTCATTGTGGGTGGTGCTAGAATAGTATTTCACTACTTGTACTAGCTAACAGTAAATATCGGTGGTAAAAGTCTGACTTTGGTTTTGTCTAGTTATATCTAGTTATAGAGATGCAAATATTCAGAAAAAATAAAGATCACTGAAATGTATTTGTAAATCAGCATCTTGATAACCACTCTATACCCGTGTCTCATTCTGCTTTCTGGGGTTCTGATTGGTGATGTCCTGAATCACATCTTATTTAATGAGGAAACGTATAAAAAACACTTTCCTCTTGTAATGTGACCAGTTGGAGGTCAAAACGCTACTAGAGTATGTTAAAGGTAATTATTGCCATTTTGTTTAAGATGAACAAGAGATTAGTTTTCTTTAAATGACGCAAGGCAACAATACTTTGTTTCATTACATTTTGTAGTATTTCTTATACAATCTTGTCATGCTGATTTAGGAGAGCGTAACATTTTAATGTAGCTTTAAGGGTTTAGTTAGAAATGGCAAAGCTATTCAGTTCAGTACTTGCTCAGTTCAACAGTTTTGCAATGGTCTCTTATGTATTCCTAAGCTGCTTTTAGCAATTTATGCTAGCAGCAGATTTCAGTGATACAAGTGTTGCTTTGCTTTTTGTCCAGTCATATCTAGCCTAAGAAGGATCCTATTATGTTTCACCATTTATGGTAACTACCAACAATTGTCAGTGCTTTAACGGTAGTTTATGGGTGATGCTAGTATTATAGTTGACCATGTATGCTAGCCAGAAAAACTGTAGATCTCAAGCCAGAAAACTGTTGCTTTGTATGTTGTGTTATCTGGCAACCACCTAGAACATTCTATTTAACACATCTAGATATAGCCAGTCGTATACAGCTTATGAGTGATCCAAGTGAGTGACACTGCACAGTTTTGTATGTGGTTGTCTCATCATAAGTAATGTGAATGGGTGATATTAGCCCACTTGTTGAGGATGTTTCTGACTGCCGGCTAACCATCACACATCCATTTTCTTTGTTCTTTGACCACAGTTTGAGTAAACGGTCATAATCTGAATTGTGTCTTGTGAATGACACCACAGAGGATGACCTAAACCGTCAACTCCAGCCTACAATAGTGTAGCCTTTTCCTACCTCATCGTCATTTTGTGTCCTGTCTCCGTTATTCACCACCTTTCTTTTCCTTCTTCTTTCTTTTATGACTCTTGAATATTGTTTTGATGCAGAACATTTAGGAAATCGATAATAGATGGACAATAATGCTTGATCTGTGCTAGCTCTGTCAATGGACGGAGAGATAAAAAGAAATAGAGGAGGGTGAAGGCTAGAAAGGGTTTATGCTGAGGCATGTTCTCAGACTCAACTGTCACTGGACAGCTTAACACACTTGAAGCAGGACACTTAAAACGGGGGGGCTTTTTAATTAGGAGCTGTGAAGGGTCAGTGGAGATCTAGGATGATCATCCTCTCTCTCCTAGCCCTGGCCACTGGTGAACCAACCCACCTGCAAATGTTCTAATTGGCCAACCCTAAACATCCCCTTACATCCTCTTCTCTTTGAATCCCTACATAGAGTGCATGCGTTAAATGGGGCACAAAACTGAAACCATTCCACATCAAGTCATTCCTGTTCTTGTGGAAGATCTTGGTCATGTGTTCATTTTCAGAAAAGGTTAAGTATGTAACATTAAAGGTCAAAAAGTGCATTCGATAAGGATTAAGCAATTCATTTCACCAACAAAAATCGAATAAAAGCAAACCCGCTTGTCCACCTCGGCTAATCTGCCTTTTAATTAGCCAGCCGTTAAGCTAATACAGGCTCTGATCTGTTTAGCATCCACAAATTGTGACAGTGGATTCATTTCATACCTTGGCTAAAGAGTCATTATGGAGCCCCTCCCCACCCCTTTTGTGGGCCTTAGCAGGTGTTGCTGATCTTAGTAATGTGTTCTGTGGCACAAATAATGCATTTGTAATGCTAATTACTGCTAATTTGAAAGCTCATTAAAGTTTGATGGAAATATCGTGCTTGTGCTCAAAAAGGCTAATGTGCAATCGAGATCGTTTGAGACCCTCATCAAAAGCCTCTGATGAATGTGTGGGCTCTTGTGTCAGTCTGGTGTCGCATGGTCTTGTGTCACTAATTCCATCGGAAATTTAGATTTAGTTTTATTGTTAGCCCCCTGCATACTGATAAGCACATTAGACCCGGCACCTATGCGCAAAGCAATTTAGCAATTTCTTTTTCCTTCTTTCACAACTTTAGCTTCGGTTGTAAGCCTGATGATGAAGGGTGGGGGGATGAATGGCGGCTGATTGCTGGAAGTAGTGGGGATTTGTGCATTGTGGCTTCACTGATTGGCTGGCATGGCTGAGGCTATTCTGCCAGCTGTACACAAGAGCTCATTGGGTTGCATTTGTAGATGAAGAGAAGGATGATTCGTGCAAGCGATGGCAAGTTCCTGGAGAGTGTGTAAAGCTTGGGTGCAAATCTTCCTTCATTGGAAGCGTGCTATGTTTGATTTGTTTTGACCTAGTTGGACACCAAGTTTTGATTTGTAATGGTATGTGCGGTATGTGATGTCATTTTGCTTGTGTGGTCTACTTGAGCTGTGTTCAACTGGTAAGTTGAAGTTACTTGCTAGCCTCTGAGTGCCTACCTTGTTGTGGAGTTAGCTGAGGTCTGAGCTGATTGAGTGTGAATTGCTGGGCGGGTTTAGCAGGTACTATATAGAGCCACACAATCAAGTCCACAGCAAATGAGACACTTATTGGTTTGCAGACAAATTCAGACAAGCTAAACTTATCAGTTGAAAGCAACCCAAGTACAGCACACAAACACAACTGACACAACTGACTGTGGTGGTGGCCTAGTGGGCAGGATACTTGCCTCTGAACCAAGAATTTATGGGTTCGAACAAGTTACAACAGTTAGATTTGCCCATTCACAACGTTGGGAGTAGTGGTGCAACGGATCAGAAAAATCACGGTTTTAAGTCACGGATCGGATCAGTAAAAAAAAGACGAGACAAATTAAACTTTGCATTTATTTAAGTATTTTTGCCCATTAAAAACATTCCACGCAATTATATAAAGACAATATAGGGCATAATTATTTCC
>JBBPDB010000083.1:23839040-23854341 GCA_037974465.1 Brachypetersius altus
CAACCTTCTTCTTCCTTGCCAAACATGGTGAGTGGAGTATATAAGTTCTGTTTTGGTTTCTTCTGATCACATGACCTTCTCCCAGGCCTCCTCTGGATCATCCAGATGGTCTCTGGCAGACTTCAGACGGGCCTGGACATGTGAGGATTTGAGCAGAGGGACCTTGTGCATGCGTCAGGATTTTAATCCATGACGGAGTAGTGTGTTACTAATAGTAACCTTTGAAACTGTGGTGCCAGCTCTCTTCAGGTCATTGACAAGGTCCTCCCATGTAGTTCTGGGCTGATCCCTCACCTTTTTCGTGATCATTGAAATTGACAGTCATCTTGAGTTTCTTCCATTTTCTAATAATTGCGCCAACAGTTGTTGCCTTCTCACCAAGCTGTTTGCCTATTGTCCTGTAGCCCATCCCAGCCTTGTGGAGGTCTACAACAGCCTTGTGTTGCCAGACTATTACTCTGGTATTTTAAGTTGTTTGGTGCTATTAAAAAATCGCAATAAAAAAGATTACAAATGACCATCTTTATGCTGTTTATCCGAGGTGGTTATTAGGTGGTGTTAGGTGGTTGCTGTGGTTTTCCAGGTGGTTTCTTGGTAGTTGCAAGGATATATTAGTTTGTTACAAGGATTCTGTGAATGCAGTGGTATCCTAACTGTCTACTGAGTAGGGTGGCTACTGTAGTATCTCAGGTGGTTGCTAAAGGGTTGCTGGAGGATTCCTATAGTATCCTGGGTGTTTTGTTTAGTGTTACTAGTTGGTTACTGTCAAAAGAAGTTGTTGTGATGTTTCTAACTGGTTGCTATAGTAACTTTGATGGTTCATAGGGTGGTTGCTTTGGTGAATACGGGTAAATATTATTTTGAATAGTAATGTATATGTTTCTCTGTTTCAGAAAGGAGAGCCATCAGGACCGCTGCCAACTGAGGACGGTCGAGAGCAGCTGATGTTCGAGGTTCCTCTGAACGACTCTGGCTCCGCTGGCCTGGGGGTCAGCCTAAAGGGCAACAAGTCGAGAGAGACCGGAGAGGACCTGGGCATCTTCATCAAGTCTATCATCCACGGAGGCGCTGCTTTCAAGGTAAATAGCTGCAGCTGCTGATTAGTAAGAGCCTATATTGTACATATAATTTTTTTCATACGATGCTTGTGTCTTTTTCTATTTTAGCCATACTTTATTCTTTAGAATTGGGTATTTGGCAGAGCGTCGAGACTCGGGTGACGTTTAAAAACCGACCCACGTCTGCAGGCTTTCCTTTTATTTCAAAGCGTGAATCATCTCCTCTCCTCAGTGCTGCATAAAAGAACAGAGCAGGTCTAGTGGCTGGGTGTTGATAAGGGCAATAACACTGTCCCCTATCAGCTTGCTGATCTAGTCTGGTCCCGCAGCCACAGCCGTGCCGCCTGCCCCCATCAGGTCTCCAGTGAAGAGCTGGGCACGGGCCTCATCGTCTCTCCAGGCCGCGAGAGCACAAGGGAAAACCTTTTCAGAAGCTCAGCCTTCTATCTGGCCTCCCTCTTTCAGCCTTATCACCCTCTCTTTCATACAGTGAGAGGGAGTGGGAGAGAAAGAGAGGGAGAGAGAGAGAGAGAGAGAGAGAGAGAGAGAGAGAGAGAGAGAGAGAGAGGGAAAGAGATATCAGCCAGAGGGATGAAAGGTATCGAAATGCATAAAAATAGACCTGTTTGTCTCAATTTTTATGATCGATTCATACATCCATATATATATATTAAAAAATAACAATATATATAACAATATACACACACACATACACACACACACACACACACACACACATATATATATATATGTGTGTGTGTATTCTCGGCCGTCCTCAAGTTACGATGCTCACATGGGCGAGCTAGTTTAGTGGCGAAGTAGTATATGCAGAATACGCAGTAACGCGTTGTATAAGTGATTTTTACACTCAATTCTTGTAATTTTTGTTTCTAGTTTTTATCGATTTTACAACTTTATTAGTATAGATTATTAACTCTAGGGTGTGATTCGACTTACACCAAAGTTCAGGTTACATTAATGTCGACTTGCTGTTCAAAAAATTAATCAAATCAAAATCGCATCAATTGTTTGCTGTAAAAGCGTTTAGAGCAAAGCTCTTTTGCACCGTTCATGTGCAATAAGGTCTAATGTGCTGAGGGGAAAAAAGTCAAATGTTTCACTCATACAAATCGCTGGATGGAAAAACTAAAACAGTCATTTTGTTTACAGAGAGACAGTTAAACAATTTGCATTTCTTTAGTAAAAATGAATTACTATTTTCTAATTGCTATTTTTTCCAGCTAGATTGTATTCACTGAACAACTTTTTTTTTGTAAAGACTAAAAAACAAGAATTGAAGGTTAAAGTGTGTTTATAAAAAGTCTCACAAACATTTAAGAGATTTTATTTTATCGCTACATATAGATACCCCAAAATGACAAAAGACCCGCAGGTGTTGTGTGAATGAGCCTGCAATGTATAACTTATCTTTACATGCCTGCAGGTGCTGAGGGTATGCACATGCAAGTAATAGGCACTTCTGACTGATTAGCATGTGAAACACAGTGCATTGGCCTCATTAATGCTAATTAAAGTTTTAAATGCTGCACTGATTAGATTGAAGTAGCGAAGGAGGGTGGAGCCAGCCTCTAGAGACTGCTCCATCATCTTAATAGGACCATCCAAAGCATCATGTGTGTTTAAGTACCTCCTTGTGCCCCCACCCTTAAAGGACCCCTTTAAAAGGGTCAGTATCACAGTGGTTATTGGTTAATGACCCAGCCTAGAGGTCACTCCTGTCCAGAGCCTCACAGACAATGAAGCGATCCGGGGGGCTTTAACTGCTTTTCTCTTTTGTGCAGGTCTGTTTGGAGGACCATTGATTTTGCATTCATTTTATTTAGGAGTTGTCTTGTTCTTCGTCATTTTTAATTTACTGGCTTATTATTACGTTCTCATTTTAATTCACTTTACATCCTTTTGGTGTGATATGATTCCCCTCACACATCACAGAAGTGATTTGTCATTCTGCAGACATCCGTTATTAGTTTTGGCCCCACTGATCTAAAAAACATGCGGACTGACGTTATAACTATCATTTGCATTCGTTTCTAAGGACGAGAATGGCCGATAGCACTGATACCGTGTTTTTATTCAATCAAAGTGAAGCAGTTGTGGGAAAGGTCATTTTAAGGGACAAGAGAGAAAAGTATGACGTGACACTGTGAGATAAAGTCTAGTCATGTGTGTCTCATGGCGGAAAATGCTGTTCAACACGTCTTCAAGGCTGTCAAAACCCTCATTCTGAAGATTAGAACTAGTGATAGTGCTAATGCTCTCCAGCGTTAATCCTGTCTTCACTCACCTTCCTCTAGGATGGCCGTCTGCGCATGAATGATCAGCTGGTGGCCATCAACGGCGAATCCCTTCTCGGCCGCTCCAACCATGATGCCATGGACACCCTGAGACGCTCCATGTCCATGGAGGGTAACATGCGAGGAACCATCCAGCTGGTGGTTTTGCGAGCTATGGAGCGCCCCTTTGTCCAGGTATGCCCAGCCTCCCCCTCTACTGCCTATTCCCAGGTCCCACCGCAACCAGCTCCTCCCATTCTCCACCGCAGGGCTTCTGAACCTGGGCCCTGGGCGCCTGTTCACCGCTACCACCACCACTATGGCCATCATAGGCTCTCCGGTGGCCTTTGAATGCTTGGGGATTGCTTGTGTACATATCTGATACTTCGAGAACACTTCTGTAGACTTGTGGAAACCACCAAAGCCAATATAGTGCCATTTTCCAGAAAAGATCTGGGAAAACGTACAAAGCACAGTTTTCTTCAAGTGTGTTCTTCCTTGGCTTGGCTGATATGCCTCGGCTGGTGGGCTACTTTTGAGATAAACAGGAAAGCATTTTTTTTGCTCTGAAGATTATGAAGATTTTTATACACAAACAATATGCTAATGATGGTTAACACCTCTGGACAAACGCTTGTGTTCCCAGTTCTTTCCCTGTTTCTTTCCATTCCTTTACTAATCTTTGCAAATAACTTGTGCATTAATTAATTTATTCTTTCATTATTCATTTTTTCATGTTTGTGTATTTTCTTTTTTGTTTTGTCTTCCACTCTTTGATGCAATAACCTCCTCCCTGTATCTTTTTTGTCTAATAAAAGCTCTAAAACCTCTGCATGCTCTTCCTCCTTGCTCTTTCCTTCTGGGATTTTCCAGCATTTCTTTTCTTGGCTGTTTCTGTACACGTGGCTGCATGGAACATGCATTGTAAATTGCATATTACATAATGCTTCTTTTATAGTCCTCTTTTCTCACTTTCAAGGAGCATCCCTTGCTAATTTGTACAGAAGACAGTGGTCAAACGCTCACTTGACTAGAGGCAAACGGTGTACATTGATTTTCCATTATATTTTATGTTTGACCTATAATGAGAAAACCTCTGGTGGCAGGCGAATCACTTTGTGAAGCTATTTTAAAGAGGGATTTTGCTGCAAACTCAGCAGAGGCCACATTTTGAAGCTTTCCAAGGATGTTCTAGAGTAGGATAGTGCTTTCCTTTGGGGTGGAAAGCGTAGCCTTGCTCGTGGCTCGGGTCAGTGAGAACTTCAGACCTGACATGAGTTTCCTGACTACAGTAAAAAAGGGCTTCTCTCAGAAAAAGCGGTATGTTTCAGGGTTTAACGCTGTGGTACACTTCAAGAGCACCTCTTCAGAACTTTTAGTTCAGGAATTGTACTAAATTCAGTTGTTTTTTGTGGTTTTTAATGCTTCATACATTCTTCAATGCAGATTAGATTTCTCTCTTTAATTAAGTAAAGGTACACATATACCTTGTGGGAAAGCAAATGTATGGTACCTTCAGTACACATTTAAGGATGGTCAGTTTGACCTACATTAACTTGTCCAGTACCTCTCTTTCCGACAGCTCATACCACTATAGATGTGCCGCCCAAAGGCATTTTTTTCCAGACATAATCAAACGTTTGCAGAATGCAATCTTTTTGTTGCAGGCATCTCGCCATGTTCATTGGGGGCCACCTTTTGTTAGTGACCAGGTAAGTTCAGGCTTGTGTACCCACATAAACTTCAAGAAGCACCTTTACATCCCTTTTCCTTACCCAGTGAAGTGGTATCCCTTACCTTCTTCATTTCCTGTCATCAAAGACCTGAAGCTTCTAATCCAGGGTGCTCCCTGGAGGGTCTTATGCTGCGTTTGACTTAACTCAGGGTCAAAGCTAAGTCAGAGGTTGGATTTACATCGTTTTCAACCTGTGCCTGGACTACAGAGTAGGGAAGTCCTGATGAAACCTGGTCTTTTTTTACTCCAACCATGCACCACTATGATGCCAAAATGTTGATACTGTATACTGAACTCATAGTTAAGCATTTGTTCCTAGTTAGATGTCGAATGCAGCACTAAGGGAAGTTCAGACAGCACCTTTTTATATGTGAGGCATGCTTTTTTATTCTAAACGCCATTGTTCCCTCATATACAAAGTGTTACTAAAGCATGCTTTGAAAAGGCCTTGTCTATAAACCCCCTTGGTTCAACACAGTTGCTATTCCTGCTCAAACATGTATTTAAGATGGCACTGGACATTTGCACTCCAGGACTGAAACTGGACAACAGTGCTTTAACATTAAGAAACATTTGACTTCAAGAAACCTTGGAGGTCCCACCATGAAGGTGTCATCATTATTTCTTCCATTGTTCATGTTTTCATGCCTCATGTCTTTCCTACATGCTTCAGACCTGCATGTGCTTGCTGTGTATGATGTGATTCCGATACAAAAATGGACAGATGTGCAGTTTACTCAAGTTTGGAAACTTGTCCCATCCAGACGTACTGTGGCTTCAACTTGAAAACATGAAGGTCAAGCCAGAATGGTCCATCATGTCAGACATGGCTCTTCATGACTGTTCGATGGAAATGAAGATGGATGATTATTGACTCCACCTTGAGTCGTGGAATTTGCCTTTGGCTGCAAACAGCCTAGCATTGCAGGAACGGCATTAGCCTATCCTCCACCCCGTCCACCTTGAGATGGATGGTGATTGGTGCGGGCCCCGGTGACCGCTCAATAAAAAGGGACACGTCAGCCATGATGCGTTCTCTCTTAATCACATGCAGGCAGCCTGATCAATATGCCATTAATCTCCCAGACAGAGTGATAAGAGAATGAGTAAGAGGAGGAACACTGAGCTCGGGGGACGCGTCCGCTAGCTGATTGAAATTTGCCCACAATTGCGGTGACTTTCTCTTTTTAGATCATCCAGGGAGCTTGCTTTTGATCTTTCATGGTTCACTGGGTTTGCTTGATGGCAGTTGTCGGGCTGTTGACTCCGGTACACCACATAATGCAACCTGTTCTGTCTTTTATTCCCAGTATGTTCTGGATGTTTTCCTGTGAATGTGAAGATTCACTCAATATTGAACCAAAGTAACATTTTTGAATGCATCCTTCATCTACTCGCTAACTCAGTCCTCATTCCTTCCCATGACATTGAATATTTAAACCATCCTTGAGCAGAAATGTCTTTATGGAAATATCTAGATCACTGCAGAACAGGTGGCAGTCTATGGCTAACTGAGTAGGTACAATAAAGACTGAGAATACATAATTCCGAGTGAGGGGTATTTTGAGGGTGTCTAATCCAAAGCAACAGGAACAGCAATTGCTGCCAGAGCTTTTGAACGATAGTTGATCTTGGGTGGGAGTGTAGGAGCAAACGTGGGCAGTCGAAAGTCGAACAGGTTGAGACACTGGTGACAGCACCACCATCCCAGTTTACGAGAATTCTTTCTATCATCCTCCTCCCAGCTCTACACCCTTCATCTCCATAATAACAGAAAGCCTGAAAAAATAGGTTTTCAGCCTAAACTTAAAACCTGTGACCGTGTTTGAGTCTTCAACAATATCTAGAAGAGTGTTCCAGAGCTGAGGGGCTGTGTTTGAAAAGCCTCTTTCTCGTGCCGTAGTTCTCATAATTCTGGGGATGAGTAGATAGTCTTGAGGTCTGGAGGTCTGTATTCAGGTGTGAGGCCATTCAGGACGTTGTGTCAGTAGTGGAATTCTATAACCAATACAATTTGATCAGAAGCCAGTGAAGTCTTGATAAAATCAGACTAGCGTGCTCAAATTTCCTGGTTCTAGTGAAGAACTGCCACATTCTGGACTAGTTTAAGTTAATTTTGGTTCTTGCTGGAGCTGCCTGACAATAAAGAAGTCCTTCATTTGTCCAATCCTCACTTTGGGTTTCGAGAAGACTCTGCTCTGTGAAACTGTAAATGTAAAGACTCTAGAGAACATAAAGGAAGCTTTTGCTTCTTGACATGGTTCACCTTTATAGAAAACACTTTGTAAAACAGGGGTCACCAACTACGTTTGTCCAGGGGCCAGAATTTTTCTCGGCAGACACCGTGGGGGCCAGATGTTCTCCTAAAATAAATTTATATTCATCTTTAAGTAATATATTATTATTTGATATGTTATTTTACTTCCATTGTTCTGTTATTTTTTAGCCTTTGTCAGTTGTGACAGACTCATATTACATGAAACTTAGAAATCGGTTAAAACAATGTATAATCGAAAACTCAAATAAGGAAGGTTAGTCCACTGTCCTCAGAGAAGATAAATGACGATTCACGCCAAAGCATTCGTTTTGACTTCCCTATATACACACACACACATCCAGGCATGGACTGGGACAAAAATGGCCCCGGACTTTCTTTACCAGCTCAGCCGTTGTTCCGGTGGGGAGGTTACTATCAGCAGAGAAACAGTGGTCGATGGCCGTGGGTCGGTGGGGTCCGCAGAGCTCTGTGTTACGGCAGTGGTTCAGGTGGGGGGTGTTATGCACATCTCTGCCGTGAACTTCCAACTGTTGGTCTGCGCATCTTGGCTGCCTCTCGGGCTGACAGCTGTGCATTGGACGGCCTTTTTCGGAACGCACAGATTGCCAGTCCACCCTGCACATATCAGTCATAACTCTGTACAGCTGAAAGTCATTTCCATGAGCACACACTACACTTAGTGAACGCTGAAGTGCACGCGCCGTGACCAGAGGACTGCTGGTAGATTGAAGGCTTGTTTCATCTGATTTCGAAAAAATAAATGTAGGAACATACATTTCCCTCCTCACTAGGCTGTTCCTGATTCAGTAATATCAGAGAAATGTTTATATAAGAAGAAGTCCCGCTCTCAGAACACTTCCCTGGGCGAGTGCAGGCTTTGGTCGTCTAGCTCCATAGATGTCCATTCATTTTCCAAATGGGGGCCGGATGGAAAGCTCCGGGGACTGCCAGTTGATGATCACTGTTGTAAAACATTGTTTAAAGAACCATTATTAAATTGTTTACATAAAAGTTCTGCTATTTAAAGGTTCCTAAAAGGTTCCTTTCCTTTCTTATCTATGGCCTTTATGAAATACGAATGCAAAAAAGTGTCAGTTGCATCTTTTGCAACTAAGCAATGTAACTTTTCAGGACCTACTCCTTTTTCTTTGCCCATTTTCCACCACATTCCCATCTCCTCTAACTCCCTTTAGTCCCAACCCCACTTTCTTTTTGCTGAGGGGCTTCGATCACACCCTCCAAGTGACCCCTAATCCTCTCTCCACACTGGGCCTCTTCTTGCTTAGCTAGTTAATCAGATTACACCACGGGCGCCTCGGATAAAAGACGGTTTTGGGGTTTTAATGAAAGGATGCTTGGGGCTAGCCTGAGGGAGTCTAACCTCTGGTCACCCCTGCTCCTGCCTTGCAGTCCAGGAAAGGAGTGGCAGAGGGAGCCCAGCCTTTGGAGTCTCATTTGGGGGTCCTCTTTTGTTGGTCCTTTGTCCTCCCTGTTGAGGACTGTGCTCTGATTAAGACATGAAACTTGCTGCCTTTTGCAGATGTTGAGACGTGTTGATAAATGTTCTTGGAAAAAGAAACTGTTAGCATGCAGAAAGTTAGCATTGCTTCCGTACCTTCACTTTTTTCCATTTGTGTATTTTCCCGATTGATTTGGTTTTGGGGGAGCTTCGTTTTCCTAATGCTGCACGAATCGGGGAGAATGGATAGTGGGCTTGCAAAGAATGGACAGCATTTCTGATTTTGATTAGCAGTGCAATGGACACATCAAAGAAGCACAGAATTTTTCACTCTGCCCATGTTTTCCTCTTGTTCGGATGCTGAGTATTGTGTGTGTTTGAGACGCAACACACTCCCTCTCCCTCCAAACCACCCCCCATCTGTCTACTGATCACAGCCTAAGACAGCAAGACCTACTTTATGACACATTTTCCCTCTCTCTCTCCCTCGCACTCAAGCAAGGGGAAAGCTTTGTTTCAGACCACTGAAGAAGATCTGTGCGCGACATATGTAAAGAGACATCATCCCCACTAATGATATCACCCAACCGTCTCTCTCTCTCTCTCTCTCTCTCTGTCTCTCTCTCTCTCTCCCTCCATTTCTCTCTCCTGTTTTGTCCCTGTCCCCCCCAAAGACAATATTACTGCGTGCGTACATTTGGGAAAGACTTTGATATGGTGATATCCTAATACCTTTTATGTTCATTCAGCTGACTCTATATGCCTGGGCTTTTGTGACATGGTGAATAAATAAAGAGTGTGTGTGTGTGTGTGTGTGTGTGTGTATGTGTGTGTGTAGCATGACAGAATAAAGGCAGTGGAAAGCTCTCCTACTGTGTGCCCTGCTCCAAAGCTGACAGCTGCCTTTACCAAAGAGAGACGCTCATCAATAGGCATCAGCCTGCGGTCCACGTCTTCATTTTGTCGCGTCTGCATCCTTATCTGCCTCTGCTAGTGCTGTCTGACAAGTTGCCCGCGGCTCGCACCATGTCGGAGCTGCATCGAATCGCCACTTTTGTGATTTACCAGCTGGATTCTTGACTTCTCCTTCATGAAGCAGCTGTGACCCGTTCATTATTAGTCCATCCAGCTCGCTGCGATTCACTTAAGCAGCAGACTTTTGTTATTAGACAAACCGTTGGATGGTAGTTTACCATCTTCAGTCGTAAAGAGCTGTGATGTTCTGGTGGCATCCTCCACTGTAAAGTAGACATTGCCAGACAATGCTTCTACCAAAGAATGTTTTTTCAACAATTCTACATAAATAAGGCAGTGAGGTGGTCACCAAGTCATTTGGAGTGAATTTGGTATTATTCCAAAGGGCCTGTTCTGTCAAAACCAGACCGAATGGTGGAGGGGTGCATGCATGGAGTCATGAGGCCTGATAGTCCCCAAATAAGATATTTCAGTATTTCACTTTTATCGACATTCTGGAAAACACATTTGATCTGATGTGCTTTGATAGTAACTGTAATGGCTATATTTGAATTGTACACATTGTGATGTCTGGTTCTATTCATCACTACTGTAAGGTATCTGTACAATGAGTCTTTCACACTAAAGTCATCATTTTATTATCGAGACCTTTTGCAAACCTTTCTCCCTGTATTCGGTAACAAATCAAATTTGCACAGCCTCAGATATAGTCAGATATAGCCTTTTCTCAAACCCTGCAGACTCAGGTAGAGCCTTTTCTCTAATAGACTTGCTTACGTGGTTTCTGACACTGTCTGACTTACTGTTATCCATTAACATGGACAAAAAACATTGCATTGGTAAAAACTGTAGCAGCCCGTCTTAAAAGCTTCCTGTTCTATCTCTAATGTAGCAAGCTGTTAGTAAGACTAGCGTATCTATTCACTAAATATGATAATTGTGCTGTTTCTTCTTTTATCAGTATCTGGTCCTTTGGGTTGCTCTCATTGTTAGCATTAACATAAAACTGAATAGAACATTTACTGTCCCTGTTGTAGGAGAGCAGTCAGAGTCAGGCCAGGGAGAGCCCTCCTGTCCAACGGGCTGTGAATGGACAAGCTGGGGTTTCACAGCCTCCGATGGTGAACAATAGCATCTATGAACGCGCTCAAGGTAAGTGTGTGTCTTGATCCATACTTAGGATGAATACACTTCAGTGTCCAGGTTGGGGACTGTTAGTAGGGTTTGTCAATAAATTGGCATCATAGTGTTATCAAGAACTGGGCTATAAATACGAGCAAATCTCCAACCATTCCATCAATGTTTTATGGTGTACTGTGCATGACCTGACCAAGCAGATATGTTCTTTGACGTTTTAAGAAACTAAAATGTTTGTGTTGTGTAAAAAAAGGTGAAACTAGTGATAGGTTTAGCAGTGGAGCTTCATGAGCTAGGCCTTCAGTACAGGCAACAAATATCAAACACACATCATTAAGGTAAGGCTAATTTCTGCCAGCCCTCGCCCATGGATTTCTAGTAGTAATTTAGCATTAACATTAACTTACTAAAGGCCAGATGGATTGCTGTTTTCCCTCTCAGAATTAGCTCCACCCACTGGAATTCCTAACATGTTTGGTTGTTTCCTCACTTTGCAGTGATGTTAAGGCTAATCTAACATGGTAACTGCTCCTGAAGGCCTCATCAATGGGGACGGGCCTCTAATAAACATCTACCAAGCTACTACAAAGATTGGACATTTTTTTGTTGGCTTCCTTTTTAGTTGTCCTGGATCATTAGGTCTTCCCCAAACGTCTATAAGGTCTGTAAGTTGCTGTCTGAGCTAGTAGTAGTAGTAAAAATATTAGCTCTATTGTTTTTAGTGGTAAATGCTTTCATTTTACCAGGAAAATGAAGAGGAGCCCAAATAAGGATCAATTACTGGCATCCAACCAGTTGCAAAAAGCCTAAGTGCTTATGCTGGAGCCATGGCAGAAGAAATGAAGTGATTTCTGCTGAAATAATTTTCTGTAAAAACAAACAAACAAAAAGTCATAAACCTTTCTCTCACCCGTCACACCCACTCCCAGCACTAAACATGATGCTTTTAAACACATTCGAGTTGGAAGCACGCCAGTCTCACCAAAGGGCGGCAGTATTTTTCGTTACATTTTCCCTCTGCTTTTAGGCGGCCGGGCCTGACCTTGAAATCATTAGGCTGATGAAATGGATTCTAAGTGGGCCGTATTTGCATATGCTGCCATTGTGCGCGGCACTCGCAAACGGATAACAAACTGTTTTAAATTCACTCTATTCTTCTCTGCCGCGCTCTCCAGAGAGTTGCCGTGCCAACACAAAGCCTCTTCGCTGCATTTTCCACAAAAAAGCCAAATGCATTGTTTTCTGATTAGAGTCCCTTGTCCGTCAAAAGTAACTAACTGTACTTTTTGTTTTTTTATTCTCAGTCCATCATGTGGGGGCGGGCGCTTAGTTTACCATGTATTTGGCATTTCTTTCTTATAATTGCGCTTTTTATTAGATCAGAAAGTGCTAGGATGTGATGGAAGTGTTGTAGTTGAAGTACCATTAGATGGAGAATGCAATATTCCTCACAGGGTTTTTTATAAAAGACAAACACACAGAGCACTCACTGGTCATACCTACCTCTTGGCTTACCTATACAGTTCTCAGTTTCTGACCCATGCACTGCTGTTGTCCTCTTTTAGGAGGGTGGACCACTGTCAGCACAGCAGTCACACTGACATGGTAGTACACATTGGGCTGATCTGAGTGTATAATTTATTTATTTATTCATTTGTTATAACATATGTCTGGGTCATTACTGGGATGCAAGTGGAGCACTAAATATCTAACGGTGTCTCTGTGGTCAGAATTCATTTAAGTCTAGAAGTAACATCCACCAGTCACCAAGATGACGCTCCCTTAAATGTGACATTGCAAAGCGATCCCAGTCAAGCTCTCTCTATATTTCCTGTGATCCTCCACTTTCAGACGTTAGACGTTACATCGGGGCGACTGTTGCGTATAATCAAGCAACTTTGATCCCAGTCATTTTGAACTGTTTGACACCATTGCACCGGACTACGTCCTGGAACTACTTCACCATGTCCGTGCGGCTCCAGTCTAGGGCGTTTCCTGACTCCTGAGGCTGAGGCAGAGGCGTGGCAGGCAGGGTGGTGAAAGCCTCTTTACATGGTTAGCAGAGGAAGGCTACCCTTCCCAGTCTTATGACTAGTGAACATAGTCAGTCTCATGAAAACAGGTTAACTGCATACTCTGATTTCAACACAGCAGTGCTTTCAATGTATTTCTGTAAAACACGGCTTTGACTGAAAACCCGTAATGAGTCCATAACACTGGAAGTCTATACGGTCTTCAGTGCCGACAGCAACGCTGTGCAGTGCGCCAAAACCCGCAGGGGAGGAATGGCCATCTTTGTCCAACAGACCTTGTGCACAGACAGTACGGTTATTTCTCAGTCCTGCCCTGAGGGCGTGGAATACTTAACCTTAAAGTGTAGCCCGTTTTATTCATCCAGAGAACAACAATGCATTATTTTGAGTGGTGTTAACATTCCCCTGCAAAAGAAAGGGCTGCACTTAAATAACTACACAGACTTTAATCTCTGAAAGAAAATCCCAAAACATCACTAGTTTGTGTTTCCACTAGAGCAGACAATACTCTGGACCAATTTGACAACAACATCAGAACTGCACACACAGCTCAATCCTAACCCCACTTTGGAAAATCTGACCACATGGCAATCCTGCAAAGACCCACCAAGCAGCTGAAGGCTAACTCAGTCACAATCAGAGCTGTTATAAAGAATGGTGCTCTGGCATGCCTGCAGGGCTGCCTAGAGGCCACAGGTACGAATATCTCCAAGGAGGCTACAGACCGTATTCATGACTACACAGAGTCTGACAGCGATTACACCAACGTATGCACTTCCATCTGTGTCCCTTCCAGAACTGTTTATGTTTCCCCTCAAAAAGCCCCTTTTTAATCTGGATATATGCAAGAAGATGGGACACCTTCAAGTCAGGGAATAGAGGAGAGCATTCCCAGGCCCAGGATCAGCTACAATCAGGATCAGAGGACTTCAGAGCTGCAAAAAGGGCATACCTCTTAAATCATGAAGCCTTCTACTTGCATTACAGTACACCTAGGATGTGGCAGGGAATACAATCTGTCACAGACCACAGGAGGAACACCCTACTAGATACTGTCAACAGTTTTATGCTAGATTAAACAAGCTGAACACGAACACCCCCTGCCACCCTGAGGACAGTGCCCTTCTAACACTCACTGAGATCCTGAAGACTCTGAAACAGGTTCATCCTCATGAGGCAGGGGATCATGATGGTGTATCACCAAGTGTCCTGAAGGCTTGTGCTAAACCCCAGTGTGTACACAGATATACAGAGACTGCTTGTCTCTTACACACTTCTATTCAGTACTCCATCATAACTCCACTCTCTAAGAAACCAGACTCGCACTAGTGGCCATGATGTGCCTAGAGAAACCATCACTTGACTCTGTGGTCCCAGACACTGTCAGTCCCCTATAGTTTGCCTCTATAACTAGACTATGTATGCCTACGACTGTGTCTCCACCCAGTACAAGACTGTCATCATCAAGGGTGCAGATGACACAGCCATCCTGGGCCTCATCAAGGATGCGGAAGATTCAGGTTATAGGGAGCCGGTCGACAATATCCAGATAATTAAATGGCCTCATCCTCAACATAGAAAAGAAGAATGAATCAAGGACTTTAGGAGGAAATTCCTCCTTCTGCAGCCTCTCGTTATCAAGGGGTCTGAGGTCAAGAGGGCTGACGGTTATAGACTTCTGGGCTTTCATGTTATTTCAGTCCTGAGCTGGACCAAAAACAATGCTGTGACAGCGAAAAGGGCTATTTTTCATTAGGTTGCTGAGGAAGGCAAGACTCAGCCACCATCTACTCATCCAGGCCTATGGAGGACTTAAAGAATGTGTCCTCACAAATGGCATCCCTGTCTGGTTTGGGAACACCACTCAAGTAGACAGGAAGTCGAACCAAAAAGTCTTAAATACTGTGGAGATGGTAATAGGAGCTGACTTCCCATCCATGGACACTCTGCATACAATGGTGTTTAAAAAGCACCCGCTGTGATCCAGCTCACTCTCTGCTGATAAATAAACTCTCACCATGCAGCCTATAGACTGGGCATTATCACTCACAAAGCACATTTTTATATGTTTTTTTCTAGTTGCAGTGAGTCAGACTGCTGCCAGAACCCATTACAGGAGGAAACAAACATCTTTAGTTAATCTCAAATGTGCAATAATGAAAGCAACATTGTTTTACAGTATTTCACAGAATGTATCTTAATGTATTATACAGTCGGTACTTCATTGCAGTTTGTAGTGTTTCATTTTTTTGTATCATATATATATATACACTCAACAAAAATATAAACGCAACACCTTTGTTTCTGCTCCGATTTTTCATGAGATGGACTT
>JBBPDB010000083.1:23854441-23874785 GCA_037974465.1 Brachypetersius altus
CTCTACCGAACACTACTACACACTCTACCTAACACGACTACGCACTCTACCTAACACTACTACACACTCTACCTAACACTACTACACACTCTACCACACACTACTACACACTCTACCTAACACTACTACACACTCTACCTAACACTACTACACACACTACCTAACACTACTACACACTCTACCTAACACTACTACACACTCTACCTAACACTACTACGCACTCTACCTAACACTACTACACACTCTACCTAACACTACCACGCACTCTACCTAACACTACTACGCACTCTACCTAACACTACTATGCACTCTACCTAACACTACTACACACTCTACCTAACACTACTACGCACTCTACCTCACACTACTACGCACTTTACATAACACTACTACACACTCTACCTAACACTACTACGCACTCTACCTAACACTACTACGCACTCTACCTAACACTGCTACACACTCTACCTAACACTACTATGCACTCTACCTCACACTACTACACACTCTACCTACACTACTACACACTCTACCTAACACTACTACACACTCTACCTAACACTACTATGCACTCTACCTAACACTACTATGCACTCTACCTAACACTACTATGCACGCTACCTAACACTACTATGCACTCTAGCACACTTTTCCACACACTCTACCACACAGCACTGAACTGTCTACCTCACACTACTACACACTCTACCACACAGCACTGAACTGTCTACCACACACTACTACACACTCTACCACACAGCACTGAACTGTCTACCACACACTACTATACACTCTACCACACAGCACCTCTTCTGGCAGTTCTCCTCCCTTCTTCTGCTGGGCTCTCTCTCTCTCCTCCACACATTTGCACATTTTCTCCTCTAGGTTAGACCCCTTGTGCCCCCAACACTCTCTCTCTCCCTCTCTTTCTCTCTCTCTCTCTCTCTCTCTCTCTCTTTCTCTCTCTCTCTCTCTCTGTAAAGATGCTGATCAAGGATATTTTAACCTTTAGAAGTCTTCTCACAAAATAGTGTGGAATCTTGAAATCAGCCTCACATCAGTGTAGACCAACATACTTTACACTTTTGGTGATTTTCTGACAGACATATCATCTCAAACCTGTCATAATGAAGAAGCTGAATGTAAATGTAAGTGTCAGTGATGAGTTTAAAGCTGTGTGATTACTTTAACCTGGTCACCAAGCAGGCTGTAATGGCTCCAAACCTCTAAGGGTTAAAAAGTGATCTCTCTGTTGTTTTCTTTCCATTCAATTTCTCGTTACTGTTCCAAAATACTTGTCTGCTTTTCTTTTCACTCTCTTTTCTCACCACATTTCTCAACCATTCTCTCCTTTTTATGATCCCTACATCCATCCAAACATCCACCATTGTTCTCTGCCCATTACTACACCTTATCCTGCCCACCTTGTCAATTCCTCCACCCTAACCGACCCCTCCCCTTTCCCCTCAGTGTCCTCAGTGTCCCCAGTGGGCCCCACACTGGGCCTGCACAAGTCCAGCTCACTGGAGAGCCTGCAGACGGCCATGGAGGAGGCCAGCAGGAGCGAGGAGCCTTTCCACCGACCCGCCGTGCACATGGTCCGTGGCCGAGGATGCAACATGAGCTTCAGACAGGCCATCGACAAGTCCTATGATGGGCCGTCCGAGCCTGACGATGGTATTACCACAGTCACGCAGATTCATACTGGATTCAAATTCTTTCTCAGTTATTACTGTAATACTAGGCACAGCCACTTCATTCAAGATTCAAGATTTGTCACATGCAGTCATACAAGTACAACACACAGTGAAATGTATCCTGAACCGCTCCTTACTGACTGTGCAAACATTAAAACAATAAGTAAATTATAAATCTAAAATTAAAATCTGGGCATTTCTATGTACATTGTGCAATAATAGCTCAGCAATATAAAACAGAGTGAAAAGTGACCAGAGTAATGCAAACAGAGTAATTAACATGTGTTCATGTGTACTGGATTAAAAGCACCATACAATTATTATTGGAAAATCACACACTGCAAATTCATCCTGGATCCTTACGTAGTTAGTACTGTCAGGAGGTTACACTACACAACGATCGTTCAAATTGAAGTGAAATAGCTCCATTGTTGTTTTTAGATGGTCAGGATGTAAAACTGACGAGTGCTCCACAGTTGTTGCTGTCAGACAGTAAAAACTACACACAATGCAGATTCATGTTGGATTAAAATCACTCCACTATTACTACCATCACATGGTACAGCTGGACACGCTATAGATTCATATTGCATTAAAATCACTCTAGTATTATTGCTGTACGACGGTAAAACTGGATTTCAGACTGGATATCATATTCACACAATATTAATGATAGAGTTGTATTTACGGAAGCATACTTTACAGTGGCAACAGTCTAACCCCAAAGTAATACGGCATTAATGAGGAGCACGTGGACTGAATAGTAATATACCAAATGTAGCAGCCCATGCCAGACATATGGTTAGTGTTAGCCAGCACACATACCGAACTAGCGCTCTCAGGCTAACTCTCAAAAATGCACTTTGAACCTGCATGGAATAAAATGCTGCTGCGTTTGCATGCCATTACTAGAGCTTAAAAGCGCTAATATGCTACTGAAAGGAGCGCTTTTATATTAATTAGTTCTTTTTTAGGTCTCAAGTGGGTTTTTTTGTATCAGAACTTAGTTGAATGAGCTAAGAAGTAAATATCGCTGAGTCAGCCGACTGACCAGCACATTAACCACAGCCTTCTGAAGCCTTCTGCCAGAGGACAGAGAGAGCGGGCGAGACAGATGGAGAGAGAGGGAGAGAGAGAGAGAGAATGAAAAGCTGAGAGACTGAGGGAGAAAGAGAGAAAGAGAAAGAAGAAGAGAAATGAAAACCTGAGAGCGATAGAGAGAGAGAGTTAAGGGATTGAATGAAAAGCTGCGAGTCTGAGGGAGAGAGAAACAAAGAGTGAGAGAAAAAAGCTGAGAGAGAGAGAGAGAAAGGGAGAGAACGAAAAACTGAGAGACTGAGAGAGAGGAGGGGAGCAGAAGTGTAGAGATAAAGAGCGCAGTGTGTTCTGAGGTTCAGCGCTAAATGAAGAAAGGCAGCCTCGCCTGAGTGCCCGAGCCAAGAATCTGCTCTGCATTAATGAAAGAGTGTGCTGGCCGGACGGCTCCCTCGCTGAAGGCCAGACGCTGGGCAGCGGCTCTGCTGGCCTGCTCTAAAACTGGCCACTGTTTATGGATCTGTCTTCCTGACTTTCAGCTGCTTTCAAAAGGTTACCACAATATTTCTTCATTTCCTTTAATATTCTGTCCTCTCATCCAATATTTCTCTCTCCCCTCCGGCCCGTCGCCTGTGCGGACGAGAGAGAGACCTGCAGCAGACGCTTGAAGAATGAAAGGCTAGGGACGGCCAGGGGCCAGAGTGGGATGCAAGCTGACACTGCCTTTAATTTTACATAGATTATTACATTATGAATGAAAAATTCAGAAGGAAGATGGAGGAGAAGAAACAGTAAGAGGGAGAAAGGTAAAGAAAGAGTTATGAAAGGATGGGAAGAGAGAATGAGAGAGACTGTAAATGACTGAGAGAGGAAGAGCAGGGGAGAGGGAAAGTGAAGAGAAATAGAGATAAAGGAAGCGGCAGATGTGAAGGGAGACATGCTGACACAGAAAAAAAGAAAGAGAAGTGAGAGGAGAAACAAAGAGATGGAAAGATGGAGGAGGAAGGAAAGAGAGAATTGGAGAGAAAGATGGAGATAATAAAGTAAAAGAGAGGAACAGAGCGAGAGAGAATAGAAGGAGAGACAGAGAAAAAAGAGAAAAAGATGAGACGGAGGGAGAAAGTATTACAGATGCAACCTAAACGTTTGCAGAGATTTTTGGTTTTAAATTATAATGTAAAAAATGTACATTTTTAATGATGCTCTCATATTCTGAATGGAACCTCTTCAAACTTGTATGCACTGATTTAATAGCGTGCTACAACTTATTTGGAGTTTAACAAGAAATGGAGTGTGAGAGCGGGAGCCTTAGGAACATTGGAAAGCATAGAAGTAGTAGAGTTAGAGCTAGCCACGATACACTGTAAAAATATTTTACATTTTAAAAGTGCACTTTAAAAATTAGTATTGCATATCTTTTTTTTTTAGAGTTTAAATCCCGGTTTATTTAAACTTTATAAAACATTATTGCCCTGTAAAAGATCTACAAAATATTTTGTCATCAAAGGTTTAAAAAAAAAAAACATTAAAAAAAAAAAGTTAAAACATAATTTTAAAACATACCAGGTAGTGGGGTTAAGATTTAACACAGTGTTAAGCTCCCGAACCGTGACTCAATAACCTCCCGTATAAATTCAAATTTGATAGAAAGGACAGCTCAACACATTTGGAGGAGAACAATAACTGACCATTCTGGGAGAAAAGACCTTATAGATACAGTCCTTTGGCAGAGGACTGTATATTTAGAAGACTTTGTACAGATATGTCCTAATTTGCTTTGTGGCCCATTAAAGACTAGACACAGCCTTTTTTTTTAATTTAAGCTGGAAATCATTGTATTGAATAAGTCTTTTGCATTGCTTCACCAGACTCACCCCTCACTCAGTCTCTTCCTCCGTCATTTTATAGATTACTCTGATGACAGCTCAGGCAGAGACACTCCTGCTAGCAGCTCCTCACGCCAAGAGCTGGAAGACGGGGTAAAGGAAAACAAGAAGAAGACCAAGAAGAAGAAGGAGAAGAAGAGCAAGGCCAAGAAGAAGGAAGATGTCGTTGAGGACTCCGAAAAGAAGAAGAAGAAAGGATTCGGGCTGTTGAGGTAAGAGACCCCCTATGTTTACAAAATCACTGCGTCAAGACTGATATTTGTGAATGAACTCTGACTGAAGACGCTACATTGCCCCTGGGTGTAATTGTGTATGCTTTTGTGTTTCTGTCCTGCAGTGGTCAACTGCCCCCCAAGCCTGGTTAAGAATAAGCTCAAATGCTGATGAATAGATGACGTGGTTTTCCGATTTGATTAAAAAAAAAGGGTGGAATTTTTTAAATATGTCACTGTTTCCTATGGAAATGATGTATCTCAGCATTTCAGTTACTGAATGCTAACTGCTGTTGTCCTACTGTAGCTTTATTCTAACCCAGCCATGCTTAAAATTTTCCTACTAGTTCTCAAAGATGGAACTTCTTTGACGCCTCATTTTCTAAACACAATAGTTCACTTCCATTGTGAGCCACAGCTGTAAAGTTGTGAGGTTCCAGTGTTAATCTTTCACACCTTTAAATCTGCTTTTTCTTGAACTGTCGTTGTGTGTAGGCCATTGTAGGACCAACCTGTTCCTTCAGTCATGCAGGACCTTGAGCCGCATTGCTGAAATCAGTCCATTTCGAATTATTCTTGGCTATAAGGAAATACTGCTTTTCTGCAGAATTAAGTCTGTCCACCAGCCTTGTAAGAAGCTTTAAGCAGTGGAGATCCAAAACAGCCATACTGCTCGCCCAGTGATGGAAGGAGCAGGCAGCGGTGCTTGGGTGAGATTAGAGAGGGCCCCCTGGCGCAGCTGCACACTGAGGCCCAGTGGTAATTATCGCACTATGGTAATTAAATGCACAGAAAAGTACACCTCTGCAGTGGCTCCCAGCATGAGCATAAATTTGATTGAGCGGTTTATCTTTGGCAAGCCTTTACTGTACATGTGGTGCATTTTAACAGACATGGAGGCATTCGGCCAGCTGGATTAGAAGGTCAAAGTAGCCCTCATCTTTTTCTTCAGCGCGTTAAAGGGGATGTGTTTCGTGAGTCAGATTTCTTTAGTTTTGCACTTTATTTTGTTGCTGATCAAAACATGTTCAGCTCTTAATAAAAGGTCCCCTGACAGGCTGATTTTATATGCTTTTATATAGGTCTTAGTGGTCCTCTAATACCGTGTCTGAAGTCTCTTTCTGAAATTCAGCCTTGGTGCAGAGATACAGCCACTTAGAGAAAGTCCCACAGTGAGATTTCCTGAGGACTCGCCATTTCTGTGTCTGTAGCTTTAAATGATAATGAAGAAGAGAGAGGCGGAGCAAGGTGGAGGATGGGGGAGGAGCCTGGTAGCAGCTATGGTATCATGCGCTAATGTTTACCGTATATAGCAAAGGCTACTGTGGTCACGTAGCTGGTAAAAGACACTTGTATTCTCTGTAGTGAGATTCGGGACATTTCCTTGATAGCCATGCAGTTGAGATCAGTGCCTATAGCCCCGCTGCTGTAAGAGTCCTCAAATTTGACCCGTTCTCTTCTGATCACCCTGGTTAGCAGAGGTGCAGAGTACGGTGTCATAGACCTCATAAGCAAGTCTGTTAGGATTTCTTATCTCTACATGGTTTGAGATGTTTGAGCCCTCATTCCTCCTGGCTATGTTGGGTTCTGAAGTGCAAAACGTACTGCATAGGATGGGGGAAGGGGGAGTGGTGCGTAAATATGTTACTTTTTATTCCTTAAACTCCACCATATTGGACACTGAGGCTTTCGTCCAAGCGTGAAAGCCTGTCTCCTGTGGATCATCTTCTCTTGTGGATCTGTTTTCTGCTCTGCTGATGAAAGAACACGCCTGTTATGCAGCGGCCAGATGTTTTCGTAATGTGGCCGTGGCCAGAGATGTGCGTTTCTCTCAGCTCGCTTCTGTTTACCAGTGAGCTGCAGTGAGTGTCATTTCAATTTTCTTCCAACCTTTTCTGATAAACCTGCCAGCGACACTTAATGACAGTGGAATTGGCAGCCAAACGCCTGCCATAGCAGGGTGAGATGGTGCGCAAATCATTTCCAAACACATTCTTACTTGTTAAGCTGGCTGTGATATCGCTGGCTGTCTCATTATTGAGAGTGAAATGCGACTTAATTAGCTATAATGTTAGGAATCTACTGGTGGCGTTTTTGCTCAGGGAAGAGGTAAAAAAAAAAGAAAGGAACCAAGCGAAAGCCGTGCAAGACTAATCCGTGGACCATGAAAGACGTCGAGTAATGATGTAGCAGAACAAATTGGGGCTGGTGATTTACTTTCCTCCTTTTTCAAGGGATGTAATTGCTTTGTTTATCAGACGCCCGAGCGGGACACAGGTTCCAGATCCCATTGTGGGTGGCCTTTCTCAACCAAGGACACTCTTCTAGTCTGTGCTTCAGCTTTTATTTCTTTTGTATATGCCCTCACTGACCACGTTATATATTCTATATGAGTGTACACTCACACATTGTAGCATTGACCCTCCTCCCCATTCACCTTTCAACACAGGACCAAGTATTATTTGGGTGGTGAACCATTGGGTGGAGTTTTTTCATATGTTGAGTGGTCCACCACCAGTGGCCAGCAGTTCTGTGGTGAGAAACTGACTGCTGATGAAAGGCTATGTGATGGCTAAAACAAACAGTCAAGGTGGCACTACAAGAGATGGGGTTTCCTATAGAGTCGGCATATCTGCTCACACTGGGTTTGGACATCAGAGCCCAAGTATGTGTTTTACTCACATGTTGCTCACATGAGTTCGCTCTTTCACTTTTTCCATTAATTTAGTTTCTGTCCAACTCTACCCACTGGCTAGTATTCCTCCAATCCCACATCCCTGGATGGGTGCTAACCTAGAAACCTGCAGCTTTCAAACTGCTGGTAATCCAGTGTCATTGGACACCTCAGCATGCTTGAAGAAGAACACGGCCGATACTGCTGTTAACTGCTGGTACCATCAGGTGGGAGGGAGAGAGTGGGCCATTCTACCCATCCAGAGAGTGTGGGCCAGGTCTGCTTGGCCTGTCATGACTGAAAACATGATGTTGTTGGAAAGCATTGCTTCCTTGATCCATTTTTGACCGAGTTTTTAAAATTGTATTTATCCATGATATAATAGCGTGTACTTGGTACCGCGCTACATGATCATTTTTGGTCAATTTTGAGCTCAGAACTCATGGTTCAGGTGTAGCTCGGCCTGATTCTTGCTCTGGATTTAAATTGCAGGCCAGATTTAAGCTGTAGTTTTCGATAAAGTGGCCACTGGTGTATATTGTGGTATTGTTTATGTCCTCCGGGTGAAACTGAAACTGGTTTAGCTATGTCTTCATTACATGAAGGTTTGTTTAACAGATGTGCTCGATTAGTTATGACAGATAGTCGCAGCATCTAATCAAGCCTTTCACCCAGGTGTCCCCAGAGCCTGTGTTGCTTATCTGTCTTACTTCCCAAACTGCATGCCTAATAGAGCGGTGCTGTTTTAGTGGGATTTTTGTCCCTCCTGGGTGTCGCTTCTAAATGTGTTTTTACGGTGAGAAATTTGAAGCCTAATGGAATCACGGCCACATCACACTTTCCCCTGTAAAAGCATACTTCAACGGAGAGAAAGAAACTTTATTGATCCCGGAGGAAAATGCAGTTACACCAGCAAACTAAAGCATAGACATCACATGCATATGTTGGGAGACTAAGAGGTCCAGCGCCTCTGAAATAAATGCTGTGAAACGCTTCCCGAAAGCTATCAAACAGCTGTTGTGATGGATGCAACACCAGCGAGCCTATTCTTAAAGGCAACGTCTGTCGAATAAAAAATCTTTTATTTCAGTTTTCCTCTGAAGAAGTAAACAAGTCTATTAAACCTTAATGAAGAGCCTTGGTCTTCTCAAGAGCTCAAGGTAGCTCTGGCCCTACTTGTGTCCATCTTTGTAGTCCACTCAAGCCATTGTTTTTCCCAGGTTCACTTCAATATACCTGTAGACAGTGACTCTGCTGAGCTTGTTTTACAGCTTGAGGTTCCATCTCTTACTCTTTGACAAAATGCCCTAAAGGAAGGAAAATGTGGTTGCGGTTCCATAACGGCTCAGCTGAGTAGTTTTTGTGCGTTCATCCGCTGTTTACAAATCCGTCGACTCAGTTGCCGCCCAGTGTCCCGGTTGGAAAGGAAACCAAATCCGACTCGACCCCAAGCCCATTAGCGTGGCCGTTCCGCTTCCGCCCGGCATCCGTCAGGCTGTTGTCATGTTGTGGAGGCAGATTAAGGTTTAGTCCAGCCGAGCTGTGGCTCTGGCAGCTTAGGTCATGGAGCTTGTTTACATGCGGGCTGAGGGCTCTGACAGTAATCTGTGATGGGCTGAAATGGAGATGATACTTTAATTTACTTAATTTTTGCTCATTCCTGCCGCATTTGAGCCAGAATCCACCAAACTCCGGAGAACTTTGGAGCTTCTCAAATTTCAGTGGCTTGGGATTCAGACAGGCTTCACGTGTTTCTTTTTTTTTTTTTTTGACAATTTGACATGTGCTTTTGAGTTGTTTGCTACCAACTTGCAGGCTCAGTTGCCTGATCTTAATTTTTTTGGAGGGTGTCAGGAAAAATAAACATCCCAAGAATTCAGCATTTATGAAGTGGTCCAGGCCACTGATGAGCTCACTAGGAGCATGACGATGCACCACGACCAGGCTGCTCCACTGAAGTTTCTGAGCTGTTATTGCTCCATCTCCTTCTAAATGCCATTGCCTCATCTGTGTCTAAACCATCAACACAAAAAACGGAATCATCTGGAAACAAACAGTTGAGCCAATGGATGCACTGAGCTTTAGATTCCGCACCTGGGCTAGTGCTTACCACCTAGACCAGGTTTTGATTAACCTACATTACCAAGTCGTAGTTAACACTAATCTGTACAAAAGGAACTCGCAGCTAGCCTAAAGGCATATTCCTTTATCTGAGGCGTTAGCCTAACTATGCTAATTTATCAGCTGTTTGCTAGCTATGCTAAAATATCTAAAATGTCCAATTCATCTACAATAACTCAATTTTTTATTTTGAAGCTTAATTGTGTCTTTTATTCCATTTGCATATGCTTTCGCTTGTTCCAGGTATTATTGTGATAAAATGATATGACGGGTGTAACCAAATCCAAACACATTGCAAATGAATAGATAATGTAGTTTAATGTGTAAAGATACACCAAAGATTTTTTATCAAAAGGAAGCAATCAGCAACTCATCTGTCATCTGTGATATCATCTGTCATTTATTTTACATGCATGTGTTTCTATAATGAATTTGCCATTACCATGCTTTAATCCAGTTATTTCATATTTCCGTCTGTATATGCCACTTCCAAGCAGAGGTACTTATATATAGCCTATATATCCATATCTTGTACATTTATCTCTCATGGTTTTCATTTTGCTTCGTAGTTTTTTAACGATAATGTTATCAGTAGCTCATACAGCAATTATAAAGTTCTGGTAAAAGAAGCCCATTTCATTAAAACACATCTGAGACAATGTTGTAAAGTGTCTGTCCTTGTCAACTATAAAAACTTTTTTTTTTTAAATGGTTACAAAAATACTATATTATCCAAATCATCTGGGCCTACTTTTGGTTCAAATCCAATGATATTATCAGTTAGAGGCATTGCATTCTGTCAGTATTATTTAAAAAAAAAAATCAAAACTACATTTGGGGTGTTTTTGCAATTACTTCCTGCATTAATTCCTGAAATACATTAATTATTTAATAAAATTGGCAAAATAATCTGCATTAGTTCTAGAAAAAAACAATTAGCCACTCTGATTCTCTGAATAATCAAAAAGTATATGCTTGATTTCTTAAAACGACATTTAGTTATCTGCATTTATTTGGTAAACATGAATGATCGGTATTAAATGAAATTAGCAAAATTATCTGTATTAGTTTTGGGGGGAAAGCTGCTGTAACGATATGATTTTAAAGGTAATACACTACGTAATTTCTCAAAATAAACCAAATGTGTTGATTTGGATCATTATACCAACTATCATGCAGTATAGAACTAGCTTCATCACAAACACTGTGCGTGCGGGAAAAAGTAAACACAGATTTGAAATGAGCATGAAAAACACTACAGAACCCACATTAACTTACCTGTTGACTTGTGTCATCTTATAATATTCTTACAAGAATCTCCAAAGGAGAAATAGTGTACAGTATAGGGAATACGGGCTTTCCAGCAGGTGACATATATGATGGTGCTGTAACTCTTATACCTGTAATCTACAGTCTACGAAGCCCAGCTGGATGTTACTGCTCTACTGAGAGGCAGGAGCGGTGGCATGAATGAAAGTGCTGCGTTACACAGCTCATAAAACCCCTAATAACCCCCCTCTTCAACCCCCTGCAGATTTACAGCAGCACCATGACGCTCATATTTCGCCCACCTTTATAATGTCAAACCTGCCACCAAATTTCCTGTGTGTTTATGAACGTGTGACCTTCAGTTTCAGCCTCCAGGCCTCTGAAAACACCTTGCAAGGTTGTCCCCTACAGGTATTCTGAATCGGGACTCCAGAATGAACAAGGCCTTCCTTTTGCGCGTATTGATTAGTGTGCACAATACCCTTTTAAAATGGTGCTAATGTATATTTTTACGGCCGCTGAAGTGTTTAGCATACACACTACTTGCTTACAAGAAAGCACACACATACATTCTGAGTTGTGATTTAAAAATTTGACTGCAAATCCATTATAGCAGCAGAAGGGAGGACACTTTTTGGGCGCTTTGCTTGTTGTTAGCATTAAGACTGTTTGATTTGGTCCCTGCTGTTAGCAGGAATTTTCCCATTTGGTTGTGATGTGCTAAACTTGTTAGCGCTATCGCTGTAGTGCAGCCCCGGATGAGGCGAATATTAAAAACGATTTATTCGACTGTCCCCAATCCTGCCATGATTTCCCCATTAAACGTAGCAGACGTAGCCTGTCAATCAAGCCTGTCAGGCTAAAAAAAAAAAATGCATATTCAGAACGAAGAGAAACACACTCATGAATATTTACGAGCCTGGCCAACCTAATTGGTCATGGCAGGCCTTCTCCTTGGTGTTTGTTTGTCAAGGATGGCTTCATTAGGGTTTCACATCTGAGACTTACTGTTTGTGACGTGTGTTTAAAAGGGCTTTTGAAGTAGAGTTTGCCACTCATTTGCAGGAAGAGGGAAAAAGCAACTTTTGTGATTGCATTATGGAAAGAGGGAAGTGGACTTAAAATGACAGCTTTGGTGGAGTATAACATTACCTGATCAACTAAAGACTGAATTGGTAGTTCAGTTCAAAAGTGAGCAAAGTTTTCTCAACAGTCTTCTCCACATCTACGTTAAAAAAAGTACAATTGTCCTAAAATTACTTGAGTACATTGTAATCAGTAGTGAAGTTAGTCTGGTTCACTAGCTACCTAACCATGCAACAATTCTCAGACTGAGGAACCGGTGTCTTAGCATTTCGTCATAAGTGTATGCACTATGTATCCATGGTCTCCGTCAGTTTGAAGCAACCAGTCAGTCCATTTTTAAAATCTTTTTACCGCTCAACCTGCCATAGCTGAGTTGTTTTTGACATTTCTCATCACTGATGTGACGACGCCTTTGATCTGTTTGATTCAAACAGATTTGAAAATGATGCATCCATTATTCACTCAGAGTTTTTTTCTGTATTAATGGTAGATGTTTTGGAGGGGGCTGATTTGTGTGCAATTGTGTAAAATTATTTTTAACTTTGAGACGGATGTGGTGTGAGGATCAGCGGAATACCGCAGAATGAATGGTTGACAAAACGTTGTCCATGTGAATGTGAGGGACTGTCACATGGGTCCTGCTGTGAATGACAGCTGTGGGCTGTCACACTGACTACTATTGTGTCACTGTCATCCACAGGCTGCCGGCAGATTTTGACTGATCTGTGCTTTATTGAAGATGGCATCTCTATCTTTGAAATATACGCCACTCAAACGCCTAACAAGGCTGCAGTGGAACAGCTTGCTGGCAAAAATCAAAACTGCTATTTGTGCTTCTCAAGGCCTTAGGTGATCCTTAAACTTGTGTTTTAAAATGCACAGTTTTTTCCTTTATAGGTCCCATGACAGGCTGATTTTGTAGGCTTTTATATAGGTCTTAGTGGTCCACTAATATGTATCTGAAGTCTCTTTCTGAAATCCAGCCTTGGTGCAGAATTACAGCCACCTAGAGCCAGTCCCACAATGAGATTTCCTGAGGACGCACCGTTTCTGTATTTGTAGCTTTGAATGATAGTGAAATGAAGAAGAGAGAGGCGGAGCAAGATGGAGGATGGGGGAGGGGCCAGATCATCTGATCACCCTAGTTTGCAGAGGTGCTCACTCATAGTTATTTCAGTGAGCGGAAAGGCAGATATCGGCGCGCCATAACACTAACAGCAGCTCGGTCAAATAACAAACAAGTACAACACTCCAGTTAATGTGTGTATTCACACACCACTCACACACATACCAGATGCTATCTACCTTCACATTTGCAACAGTAGCCTGCTAACTGGGCTCTTAGCTGTTAGCTGCAGAGCTAATGTTTCAGCCACATTCTTAGATAAAAAGCTAGGCAACCATATACAGCAAAGCAACAAAATTATATAGCGTTAAGTCGACTTGTCCGAGGTTTGTAGCTGAGCCCAGGCAGGCTGGGGGAACTCATATTAATGTTAAAAAAAATCTCAGTTGGTATTGATCCAGATTTGATTTTCAGCAATTCAGCAAGACCAGCCCAAAGTTGAGGAAACAGTTGTCGGCTAAAAGTTTAACGCAGACATACAAAACTTTAGGATGTTGTGTCGGTGCATTTCCAGAGAAAATAAAATTAACCCACTGGTTCTTCAGAGGCTCACATGAAGGAACTAAAACTATACATTTGTGTTCATTTGTACATCTATGCACCGAGCAACTGCAATGCTCCACTCGTTTGCAAGCCATGATGTCTCTAGAGGAAAAAGTGGTCTCTCACACATGGCATTGAAAGGTGGACTCGTCGTTAGTTCGTAGTCAGCTTGCTAGCCCGCTAGCTACATACCAACAATTTAAAAAATGCTTAAGCTATGTCTAGTAATATTATTCTTGTAAACCTATGTCTAATTATTTAATCATTGAATTATACAAGCAATCAATGAGTATCGCTCGCTTGTTTAAGAAAACCTTTTTGTAATATATCTAACACATTGAAACTAAAACTAAAAATTGGATTGGACAGTGCATCATCTTCATTCAGCCTTTGCTGTGGGTTGAGGAAAACCCACTGTAGCAGTACAGGCAATAACTAATTAGAAATAAAATAACCTTAATTAGACCCTAAAAGCGTAGCCATCCACAGATCTATAATAGATACTGAAGACTATGAGAGGATTTCTTCAGTGTTTTCAGACTGAACCGACAGTACAGGTTCATTAGTGCAGTCAGTGTTAATGCTCAATACAGCAGTGCGCTTTGGTTTTTTGAGCTGATGATGCAATAAGAGCTATGTATTTTTATAAGAAAAGTCTCAGATTTCTCCACCTGTCTCTAAAGACCTGGGCTTTAGCAGGATAAACCTTTCGGCTAATTACTGTTTCCACATTTAATCCGTAAAACCTTTTTTCTCACCCCCACCCCCACCTTTGCTTGCTTTCTTTGAGCATCTACCTTTCCCCATTCTTCCCCACAGCTCTCGCTTGCCTTCCTTAAGAAGTTCAGCCCTTGTTTTCTACTCCAGAGTCCTCTGAGGCCTTAAACAAAAAAATGCAGCGCAATCTAATAATAACGATAGCTCTTCTGCGGTGAGATTAGCCGTTCCCTCCGCCTCCTCCCGTTACTTACGCTTTCCTAAGCTACTTACTTTCACGACCTTGTGCTTTGGGAATTCCTCTCTTACTTTAGATCTTTTCTTCCTCCGCTGAAATCAAATGGCAATTTAGACGGATCTTATAACTAAAGCTCTCTGAAAATAAACTTTATAGACTTTATAGGCTTCACAGGCCTGCTTTAGGGACTGAGTGGAAGGAGGAGCGTATGTGTGTATATGTTTGGTTTTAGGCCCTTTTCCTTTTTTGGCACAGCAAGCAGTAGAACACCTGTCCATCTGTTGTCTTTTTTGGATTCGCTGCTGAACATGGGGTGGAAAACCATGGGAATTTGGAAGTGTACCTGTTGTCCTGTCACAGAAACTTATGGCGTGTCTTTCAGCTCTAGAGAGTCTCTTCATCCAGCCCTCAGGGGTCCTGCTAATGAGTGTCCCACTGCTGCCATCTCATTATTTGTTTATACCTGTAATGTTCCATGGCCTTAAAGTTCCTTGTGCTTCATACCTTTATATAAACTGGTCCAACTTTGACAAGGCTCTTCTACTAAGTGGCCAGGCTGTGTCAGCCAGGCCTGTTTTTTTCCACTACTGGGCCACATGCCAGACAGGAACTGATGTCTTTCTTTTTTTTCCCCAACCAATTCCCTCTTTAAATCTCTTTCCTACAGTTTCTCCCAGAAGAGCCAGTTTGTAAATGGCGTCAGTTTACCATCGGCTACCAATTACGGGAACTACCATCAGCTTTTCAGTGCTCATCCGCTGGACGGACCTGCAAAGCCCCTCTGCATTAATTACAGATCCATTAGGTTTAAGGCAGCCTTAGTGTCCTTCACTCATTTTGGGTTTGCTTTCTTTCTTTCTTTCTTTTTTTTTACCAGTAATCTGGTAATCCCTAATTGAAGACAGTCCATTTCATTTGGTCTAATTGAGCCCTCTAAGGTTGCATTCTCCAAACAGCTTTCCCCAGCAGCTCGCTCTCTCCAGATTAAAATTCATATTGCCTAGCTTAAACAGAATGAGTGAACCCATTTTCACTTACCAACATGAGATGCCTTGCATAATTTATTTTGGTTTCCTCAAGGCACTTCTTCTAACCGAGCTTCTTTTGTATTACAGTCTGTTGGCATATACATTTATGGAAAATGGCGCATAATGTTGTTTAATAGTTTCCTGTTTTAATGTCACTCGTCCGTTCAGAACGTGTGGCAATACATGTCATTCATAGTTTACTGTTGAATTATTCATAATAACAAAAAGTCATAAACAAATACAACGTAACATACCAAAAAACAGACCGAGCTCCAGAATTCTGTCTTCATAAATGCGGATAGAATTCAAAATTTGAGACAAAACTGATGATAGAAAAATGGATCTTCAAATACAAAAATAGTTAGTTATCTATAGCCTTACTTAGTTTCCAAACATAACTTTGGTCCACCTTTTCCAACATGCAGCTTGTTCCAGCTTGGTTCCAATCATAACACTGGTCTAACCCTAACCTTGGTCCGCTTGATTCAACCTGGTTCCAGCTATAACTCTTGATTGGTTTTAACCACATCCTTGGTCTGCTTCCAACTTTGCTCCAGTTTGGGTCTAACTATATCCTTGCTCCACTTGTTCTAACTTGGTTCTAGTCATATCATAAGCTTACCTGCATTCAACCGTTCCAGATTCTCCCACTGGCATCTTAGTAAAAGTATGTGGGGAAATAACGTGTTGTCTTGGGTGTAGCATAGGGAATGTACATCATTTGTAGCTGTCTATACTAGCACTAATAGATACAAACATGATTGTAAAGTCTAGATTCCTACGAATCGTATGGGATAGGTCAGTTTAAAGGAAAGCCTCGGAGGCTGATAAGGGAGTGCGGGGGGTTCTTCTCCTGACAGCTCCTCCTAATTAGGCAGCTCCACTTAAACTGCACACAGCAGTAAGGGAAGGAGTCTTTAATGTATGCACACATAATGATCAGCTTAGCGTTAGCTCTCCGCTTCCCATGGATCTGTCTGTCCGTCTGCAGGAAATTTTCAGTGGGGGATTGGTTTGCGCTTCCATCCTGCTCAGGAAGCTAGAATCAGTTCATTTTCTGACATTGTCTTCACACAGCAAGGAAAAGGAAACTGTACCTCATTAATTAAGGCGAGCTCAGCTATAGCTAATAGCGCAGTGCTTCATACCTCGTGAAGGTTGCGATCATAGGCTGACGAGGCATGAATTAGTTGTAATTGGTCTAAAAAATATTTTTCAGCACCTCGATCAATGGTGAAATTTCTCTCCCTGCATTCTTTCAAGGTTGCAGACGAGATCCCTGCTCTAACAAGCTCAATAATGCTTCCGAAACCCATTTGAACCCATATTACAGCCATTAGCCCAGTAACCATACCTCCCTGGGCCACATACCTCAGCCCAATGCTAACACCCGGGTAATGCTAATCAGCTCCCCTCCTAGGACTCTGAACCATGACCATTAAATCAACCTGGTTCCCTTGGGCTACATAATCTTAATAATATGAACTGTTATGCTAACTTTGGCTACCTAAGAACATACCTGAAGAATTGGCTTCTCTGGCCTGTTCCTCAGGTCATGAGACATGCAGCGATATGAATATTTCATTTTTTTTTTTTTCCATCTCTTCTGAGTCAGGCCGGGCCCTCGGGTGGGTACTTAGGGACTGTTTGAACTTCACTTGATAACCGCTCTTCTCACACTTGCTTTTGGCATGTCTAATGCAGCCTGAAGCATCTGCATATAAGCTGAACAGAAACTGCCAAACTGATGCTTTAATTGTAACCAGTTCTGTATTTGACTTACCCATATAGCTCATTTTACCCTCACCCTTATCAGGTTTTCCAGCCAAGTATGTCCAGTATGTCTTTGTTTCCAACGTATCTGAGCAGAAAAACACTTCGAAATGGTCTTAGCTTTAAGTGTTGGCTAAAGCAAGTCAGGGAGGCTGTCATGATTACTCAGCTGAAATTCATTAACAGGTTTAAAAATAAAAGGCTCAGATTTGCTTTCTTGGTGAATCAGCTTAGAGGCTACTTTCAAGCGATAAGGAATTTGCTGGTCGTTATGAAGTGATGTTCAGTTTGAACATTCTCACAGAAAAAAACGTATTCAGAATTATTTTGGGTGACAGACAGTCCGTAGTATAGTTACAAATGTTGCATCACCAAATAATGAAATTTACTGGTGTGAACAATCTGCAACACCTCCATAACGGCCCTACGGCATTTCTCATCGCTAAAAACTTCACAAACTGACCTGTGGCGAAGCTGGCGCCCTAACCCAGCGTAAAGTCACTCCTGGATGACCTATTGTATACACCTGTTAGCAGTGGGTGTGACTGAAACGTCTGTACCCTATAATTATTAGTGATTACCACATACTTTTGGCCATATAGTGTAACTGGAGTGGATAGGATGTGATTTTCCACTTTTACAAGAACCGCTGTAAATGCAAGCAACCCGAAATAGTGTCCATGCTAACGTGCTAAAAGCTCTGTTATGCTCCCTGCACTTCCTGTGTGGTGGTAGTGGATTGCTATTCAGGCCACAGCTCCTCTGGCTCTAATGAGTGCTTAAGGGCGAGACAAAGCTACCATGCTGCGCTCTGGTATTAGATACTGAAACTGCAAACTAATGAGATAAATGCAGTCATTAGTGTGTGTATGGAGTTGGGAAAAGGAACATTGCTTGACATAGCGGGGTGCTGGCCGGCCCCTGCTCTGTCCTCCTTTGCATGGCCTTAAGCAGTATCTGTCTTATTAAAGAAAACCTTTGTTTTGCGACCTAATCTCAATTCTGCTGCACTTGCGTTGTGCAGTAAATCACCTTGGAGAGTAGTTTCAAGATATTCAAGCCGTCTGGCAGTTTCAAGCCGTTTTGTCAGTCCCATGAAAACTCCACCCACAATGCTGCACTTGTCAGATTAATCCCTATGGAGTCTAATCTGAATGAATTATGGAGCTGTGTTTGTAAAAACGTTGTCTTTTACACCCAACTTTAGTTGCGGCCGATTCCGCGTGCCCGGGACGAATGCTCTCAAACAGAATTTTTTTGTTGAAACAAAACATATGCAACATTTAATTGTTATATGTTTTAATATTGATCTATATTTACAGTATTTCATCTTTATCCCTAATCTATATTCATTTATTATCTAGATTCAACATTTTAAGTGGAATTAAGCACATCCCCTACATCAGATCCTCTCAGGGATGATGAACCACCTTTGTGTTGTATTCCAGTGTTTTGCTAGCAAAAGTGTGGACCATTGTGGGGGAGTGCCTGAAAGCCCCTCTAATTATACCAGGTGGTGTTCAGACTAAAGCCAGTGTGATCATGGATGAACTTTGCCTGCCTGTCCATCACTTCTCATTGGCCTAAATGGATCGTTTGACAGAAACTACATAGAAGAGGAACAATTACCTGCACTCCTGCTGGACCAGAATAATCGAGGTGGCGTTTTAGCCCAGAGCTATTGCTTGTGGACCACTGGGATCGTCTAAATAGTGGTCTTTTGATTTGATGCACATGCCGGAGCACAGCCAATGAGGAATAATGTTGATTACGGATGTTGATTATGCAGAGACAGTGTGAAATATTCACCCGCTGCCCGAGCAGTGAACCGGAAACCTTTCCCGGACCACTTCTGTTCATGCTTGGGTGGTGGGCCTGCTTGCGCGCTGTCATTGCTGCCACTGTGTCTAATTGTAAATACCCACCTTTCCCTTTCTCTCTCTCTCTCTCTCTCCCTCGCTCACTCACTTACTCTCATGTTTTGTGTCTGATGGTCCTACTGTCATCATGTGTGCTGCTCTTTTATCTTCCTTTTTTCTCTTCCAGGTTTGGGAGGAAGAACAAAGAAGATAAGGCCCGAGCCAAGGCTAAGCTGGGTGCGCTGAGTGAAGAAGAGGTGGATAAGAGTGAAGCCGAAATGCTGCCGCCCGCGTGAGTGAGGCTTTTCCTGCAGATCCAAGACCCCCGCCCCCGGCAGTTTGAGTAAAAGCATCTGCTCTCAGATTGGGAACTGGGAAACTGAGTTCAGTTTCGTGTTCATTCAGAAGCAGGACTAAATCAAAGCATCAAGTCTAATATCCAAATAATAATGAAACTAAATACAAAATATCACATACAGTTTATGTTACAGTATATTACAGTATTTTTAAAAATGTGTTCTATTTTAGCATTTATAAGTGTAGAGCATATATCTGTGTATATTCTTAGTGTCTTTTCTCTCTGACAGACCGGAAGTGGACAGTCAGGTCCCTAACCGAGTGTTCCTGCCGGATGTGGAGGATGATGATTTTGACCCGAACTACGCCCGCATCAACTTCAGAGAGCCGCCCCCTTCTGCCCAGCCCCCTTCTGTCCAAACCCCTCTTATGACCCGTACACCCTCACCTCACCACCACGCACCCACAACTGCTGCCCAAAGTGCACCACCAGCGAATGAGGTCCCTCTGGAGGCACTATACGCAAAAGTCAACAAGCAAAAGCCGCCTGCCCTGCAAACTATAGCTGACAGGTGAGTGGTTAACAGTGGGTGGGGTGAAAGATATGAACTCAAATAATGAAAATATTGCGTTTGTACATACAAGTTGTCATTCTGAGCTAGAGACCATTTTCTATAGTGCATTAAAGTGGCCAGTGTGTGAGAGCAGAAGTTAGTGTTTCTGATAAAGTGGCCAGTGTGTGGGAGTAGAAGTTAGTGTTTCTGATAAAGTGGCCAGTGTGTG
>JBBPDB010000083.1:23892152-23902326 GCA_037974465.1 Brachypetersius altus
TTTTTTTCTCTCTCTCTCTCTCTCTCTCTCTCTCTCTCTCTCTCTCTCTCTCTCTCTCTCTCTCTCTCTCTTTCTGCCTGTCTATCTCTGTCTCTCTGTCTCCCTCCTTACTCAAGGTTGTAAAATTTCTGTTGCAGTGCTTGGGTGGTCATGGCTGCCAGACACACTGGCTGTGCTGCTGATGGATAGAACACACTTGCACACACACCGGACACAGTCCTGAGCACATACAGTGCACGCAACCTCCTGTGGCACACACACACACACACACACACACACACACACACACGACAGTACTGTATACAGAAAACATGTATCTGACAGTTCTGGGATTGGCTCTGATTACACTCAGTACTGAAGTACTTTAAATGGTTTCCTCACATTCCTGTGCTTGTCAAGTACAAAACCGCGATGGACCTTTTTAAAAGTTTCCTTTCTATTTTGACTCCACATTTGTTTCCCCTTTACCTCTAGACGAAATCCCATGGATGATCACCCCTCACAGTCTTGGGCCGCCCAGAAGGAAGCAAGCCGCTACCCCAACCCCAGCCCCTCCTATGGCAGCAGCCTGGCCAGGGATCCTTACGGGAACCAGCCAGATTCGCCCCGGCTCCCCGTGCCCCGGCGGGATGGCCAGGGCAGGTACTACCCCTCACCTCCCCCACAACAGAGGGGGCCTCTCAGGCAGGATGTTCCCCCGTCTCCCACTTCAGGCATGCGGGCAGCACCCCGCTATGAAACTGTGTCTAAGGGGGGCTACCGTACGGCCAACCAAGACCAGTACGGTGCGTATGGAGACGGACAGTACCCGGATCCCCGGCAGAAAAACCCTGTGATCGGAGCTGTGTAGAGTAAAGCTGGCGATGTCGGGGGCTCTTGAATTTGTAGACAGTTTTTTCTCATTCTGTTTTTTATTGCTCTAGCACTTTGGGGATCTGGTCCCCCCTGCCCTGCATAGTTTAGTACATTCCTGCTCTGATTATTTCGATGGATCAAGTGTGTTGGGAGCATGAATAACACTAAACTGTGCTGGACAGGAATTTTCTAAAGAGCCGCTGGTGGATTTTGAAGTAACTTGTTTGTTTGCTTTAGTTAGAGAAGATTGCCAGAAAATAAATGGAACAAAAGGTTTGTGATTCTGTGGGCAGAGCACAGGGTTCCAGCACTGGCCCTGGAGTTCTGCTGCACACTGTGGCATTTTCATGCCCTTGCACATTTGATCAGCTAATAAATAAGCCCCTGCTGAGTCATAGTGGGTGTGTGAGAGTGCATTAAAACATGCAGGTCCAGGAGTCAGGCCCGGGGGAGAATAAAGGGATGTTCAGAAAAGGCTTTTTGAAACTCTCAAGCTTTTTTTTGGCAGTTTTTACACGCCATCTATCAATCAAGACATGTTTGCAGTCCAAATTTTGCATAGTCACCCAAATCTTTTCTGTTAATTTGTTCCCAAAGTCCTTAATTAAAGTTATTTTTCATCTTTATTTTTTTCACAAACATGTTAGAAGTTCAGTTAATGGAAGTTCAGAATCAGTTAATGGACATATTTTAAGACCAGTCTTCTCCAGCCTGTTGTCTGAAATTGGGGTGGAACGTTTTTACAATCAAACTGTTCTGAATCACATCCCCAAGCCTGCTTTAACTGCTTTAACTGCTTTAACTGCTTTAACTGCTTTAACCGCTTTAACTGCTTTAACTTAATACAGTTTAATGTGGTTTAAGCAGGATGAGAGAAGCTTTGGGGAAAAATGTACATATATTTGGGTGATTATAGATTTCCAATGCTCTTTAATTACATTGGGCTTGTAGTTACAATTTTAAGCAAAGTACTCCCCCAAGTTGAAAGAGGTTATAAAATCATAACCTGTCCCCTTAAAATAGCAATACTCACAGCAAATCTGCTGCTGGAAGATTTTGAAGGAACGTTCTGACAGAGCCGATCTACTTGCGTTAAGGGAGTGAAATCTTATGTGGGACGGAACGTTCAGCGCTGATCTTTCGTCCTTATCTGACCGTATCAGGAATATCTTTCTGGAGAGATGATTCAGCAATTCCAGAGTCTGTGACTTTAAATCAGTGCATGTACATGTTCTGTTTTGTATATGTGTACGAGTTTATGTACAGTGTATATCACTCTGCAGATGTGGGTTTTAGTGTCGATTACATTCCTCTGTGGGTTTAGATGCTCTTTATCCGTGTGGTTTTCCTCGCGGCTTCAGGCTGTGGTTTATCTGATCACAGATAGTCTGTCTTCTCATAGCCACGTCCCAAAAGGCAGCATTTCCAGAGTGGATGGGTGCCTTACTGCTGTTCTGAGGGCAATTATGCTGTGATTAGGGGTTAATGAAGAAATGTCGATGTGGTGGTGATTAACAGCTGGTTGTAGGTTCTTGCTAATGGGAATCTGCTGGATTTGTCTAAGTTTTAGTGAAGGGAGCTCCAATGTGATAATGATGCACCTGAAAAGTGGAGTGTGTTTGTGTGTAATGGGGTGTTGGGCCAATCAACCTCAGCCAAATCTCTTCCAGGTTGATATCAATGAAGTTTGTTTCAGTCTTTGTATTCTTGGTGGTGAAATTTTTTACGTTTTTGTGTTTTCTGTCTGTTCCTTTGTGCCTCTCCGCTCTACCACAATACATAAATCAATGTTTTTATGTGCCGTGAAGGAATTTAAACTGAAGGTACTGTAGCCACTTTCCTTTCCCTATTTATTTTAAAATGTTATTTTATTTTCCATGACAAGAGAACAAATGAAATGTGTATTTTATCTGGAAGAGTGAATAGAGACTACATTAAGTTTATATTCTTTTGAAAAATCAGTTTGACAATATTGTGAGACAAGCCTGTTGATTTATTTTATGATATTATTGTTTTATAGTACGTTTTTCAATAAAAGTGAATATGAAGATCAAAAATGGAAGAACATATCGTAATAATTTATTGATATTTCAGTGTCGGTTTTTAGAATTCACAGCTCCGTACTGAGAAAATATTTTATGATTTGATTCAAATTTGCAGAAATTGCAGAGTTTTCCACAAAATCAGTATCATATTTTCAGTAATAAGTTTCAATGACATCCACATCAACCAAAGACATTTTTGGCTTTTTTTTTTTTTTTTACAACCTCCCATATTTTTATTACAATATTGACTATCATGTCTTTGATGAAGATGAATGAAAAAATAATTTTTGGTTCCACATTAAGTGTCCCTGAAATCTGTAGATCTGTAGGACTTTTTACACATGTGTATCCTAAAGTAACACCATTTAATTAACTGAAAACTGCAGCTGATGAACATGTATTTACATAAGCTGCACTACTATGATGCATCTGTCACAGTGAATGCATCACTGATGCTATTAGAGACTATTTAATGTGGAATCTAATTGATTAATTAACTTTGTACAATAGAACAGTGGAGTTTGCATGTTCTCCCCGTGACGGCGTGGGTTTCCTCAGACCCACGCTTACATGTGTGCATTGGGGATCGGCCAAACGAACACACTAAACTGCCCCTAGATGTGAATGCAAGTGTGAATGGTTGTCTGTCTCTGTGTGTGGCCCTTCGACATGCTGGTGATTGTCCAGGGTGTACCCCGCCTTCACCCATAGCAGCTGGGATAGGCTCCACCCCCCGGCCCCGAATACAGAACAAAGGGGTAGATGATGGATGGATGGATATAACTCTACAGGGTTAATAATAATGTTGTTGGGGGTTTTTTACTCATATAATAACTTCTTCCTCCACTGAACACACCCTGAAATGGCTCATAATCAACATTACCGATGATTGCTGAATCATATTTTTCTAATTAAGATTTGTAGATCTGCGTTCGAGTAATTATGGTCTAATTGGAGTATTTGGTGCATCAGACTGATTTGAAAATTAGGCCTGAAAGCTTCGTGTTCCTGCTGGTTTGGAATTATTATTAGTTTAATTAAAGAGAAGGGGGGCCAAGTTTGACAGCATGCTGGAGGGGCAGCTATTGAGACGTGAAGAGTTCTAGATAGTAGGGTGACTCTAGTCCACTGAGGACTTTTCATCAGAAATACTGAACAGTATTTAGAGACGTCGCTCTCAGTTGGTCTAATCTGTGGTCATTGCCATGTCCTTTCTGAACCACAGTAGGATCCTCAGAAGACTGCATATATCAGATTTTTCTGGCCACTAAAATGTTCCTTGAATGGTTGATGGTTCATCGATTTGGGACCTATATGGTCATCCAATGAGGTAAAGCCCTTTGGAAGCCTTTGAGAAGAATGTGAATGAAAGCCAGACACTGGTGATGAAAGCGAAACAGCCACTCAAGCACTTCTGATGCCTCACATCTTCTTGTCCTTCACCATAACCCCTCGTTTATTTCAATTACCTCCACCCTCTTTTCATGTACAAGGCCCGGTATCTTGGGCCATTGAGTGGATTTGCTCATTTCATTATGCCCCCATTATGAAGTAAGAGGCTCCCATTTGAGGGCTCTCCACCTCATCAAGACATTATCACGCAACCCAGCAATGTTCTGGACGCAATTTTCTTTTTTGTTTTTTTTTACCCGCACTGACCTACTCTTTACACACAGCAAGGAGACTTGAGCAAGCTTGCAATCTGATCAAGTCTTCCAAGCACTAAACACACACCTGTTTGGAAGCAAACAAACACATCTTCATACCTAAACAGTACTTTACTTGTAGGACGTCGCGGAAACGCAAGATGCACCTAGTAATAACATAAAGGCATGTCTGAAACGTCACATTCGCAGATGTTGTGACTGGAGTTAAACTGTTTGGCTGGAGTTCTAGACAACGTTTTTCGTGCAGACTTTCAGGCTTCTTTGGCTTCCACTTTTTCAGCAACGAAGGGCATCGTACAGGCACTTTGTTGAGCCTCAGCATACACCCAGGGCCTTAAGACCTGGTACACTAAATTCCCTTTCCCAGGGCAGAGATGTGTATTGTACCTTTTCATAATCGTTCGAAGTAGAGAATGCAAAAATATGCTAAAAATATATATTTATGGAGAATAAAAATTGTTATATGCAAAATTCATTCTGTATGCTTTGCAGAGGTAACAGTACAGTAAAGCGGTGCCCTTTAGTCACATGTGAACACACCACAGCACAGCAGACAGTGTGAACGGTGTAATTTTTTTATCTGCATTTAACACATGAAACAGTGGCTGGTCACCTGGGGGCAGTATGTGGGGATAGTAGCTAAAGGGTACCTCAGTGGTGCCACTAGCAATCCTGGGATTCAAATCCATCACCTTCTGGTTGCAGAGGCAGCTTGCTAACCACTACGCCATCAGCTGCCCCACAAACATATAAATATATTTTTAAAAAGCCTAAAAGATAAGCTAAACAAAGGTTAAGGCAAACTAAAAGCGTATGGATAAAACTTGATTTGAGGTATTTTTATGTTATTTTTTTCTCCAAATGGCAAGAGTTGGAAGATCTGATTTCCACGAGGAGCTCCAGCAGCTCCTGCATTATTACTAAATGTTGTTTCATGCTGTTTATTCTTGGACAACTGGAACTGCTCTGGGAGAGGTTGGTTAAGAGAGCTGATTTAGTTACGCACAAAATGTTCTCCATCGTATTCGATTCAATTCACTTTTATTTATACAGTATTTTTGCAGCCAGTGCTGTCACAAAGCAGCTTTACAGAATCCAACTCCAAGTGAGCCAACGGTGACGGAGGCGAGGAAAAATCTTGAGTGTCGGAGGAGCTGGAGGAAGAAACCTTGGTATGAACCAAGACTCAAAAAGGGAACTCATCCTGGTCAACTCACACAGAGAGACCTGGAGTCTCTATGGAGATATTAAACAACAGAAGGCCTTTGTGTACAGACTTTATACCTGAAGAACAGCTGGAAGTCTATGGCTAACAGAGTTGGTACATTTAAGAGTCTGAGTGAGGAGAGTGTCTAGTCCACAGCAACAGGAACAGCAAGCTTTTAATCAGCAGCTGCCCTTGAATGGGGAAGGAGCACATGATGCGTTGAAAGCAGCTGAACCAGTCAAGGACACTGAGTCAAGGGACCACAGCGTTTGCAGATCTGGGATGACGATGACCTGGAGCCCCAAAGGAGATCAGTAGGGCTGGACAGGTGCAGTGGTTCCCCTTGGAGAAAACAGAGAATGTAGTTAGTTGTGCTTACATTTATATGTTAGGATTTATAACTGTAAGGGGTGGAGGTTGAGACTACCATGCCTGTCTATAGCAGAATAGCTAGAAAGGGCAAAGATGAGAGGTATGACAGACATAAGAGCTACCTGAGACACTGGCACCCCCACTCTACCATCAACAAGCTTGAGGAGTGCTTGAATGACAGCACCAACATCCCAGTTTAGTAGAATTCTCTGTGCCCACCACCTCCCAGCTCTATACCCTTCATCGAATGGGAACAACCAGTAATAGAAAGCCTGAATAAATAAGCAGGTTTTCAGCCTAGACTTAAAAACTGAGACCGTGTCAAATTTCAGTGCTTTCCTCAACATTGTCCTGAAGTAGCTTGTTTAGAAATTTGCTTCTGGCCACTTAATGACCAAGCCAAAGAAAAAAGACTTGGTTAAATGGTCCATGATGGAAAGTCTGTTGTACATGGTTATTAATATTCAATGATTAATACAAATAACGTTAAGATGGTTTTATATTGTACGCCAAAGGGTTGTGCTCTAGACTGAAGTCAAGAAATGGTTCTATGTGGTACTAAAAGAATGTGCTTTGGCTTTGGACTAACAACAGCAGTATATTTTTGGGGGCCATATAGAATGATTCTTCGAATAAAGTAGATGTTCCATCACACTGAAGAACAGTAACACTCTAGTGCCAAGAGTGTAATGCACAGCACCACAGAAGAAGCACTTTTGATTCCATTTCCTTGGATGTTTTCTAAGTTTCTAATAAAAGCATTACATTGTGTGAGGCCTTCCATGGAACCAAATATAGTTCTTCTATGGCATTGCTCAAAGAATTCTTCATGGTATTTTTTTAAGGAATAGGGTTGAATGTAACTCAAAACATAAATAAGCAAAAGTATGGACACCCTTGGCTTCAGAAATAAACAGAAACGGTCATTTGGCCGTTTCTGGATCAGCTTTCCTTCACGCCTTGCTGTGGCCGTGGCTTTCAAACTGCACAAGAAAACTGATCCCAGATCAGCGCTGCTATTTTGAGAAGCCTTGTGAATGATGGCCCTGATCCCCAGTTCAGTAATGTATCCATCTCCCTTTCATCACTTCCCATGTGCGAATACAGTGTGTGTGTGAATGAGCTCCGTCCCTCGAAAATGTTGTGCGTCTCATATTTACCACTGCTATGCCCATTTGTCCATGTTGAGTTTGCAATTGGTTTTTCATTGCACTGATATCATGTTGCCATGAAGCTTTCGACGCAAGGAGTAATTTTGTTCCACACACACACTTTAGAGGGGCATTGTCCTTTATTCATGGCTGCCTGATGTAGTGCCTCATACTGAAATGCTTGCATTCATGCCGAATGCCCTTACTGAGCTGACCGGAACGTGGGGAGCGGAGAGCCGTGCCAGTTCCAGAGCCATGCCAGGTGTTTGGGTTGGATGAGGAGGGAGGGAGGGAGGGAGGGAGGGAGGGACGCTCGTGGCCCACATATCAGCCCCTGTATCGAGTTCCTCCATCGTGATAAAAGGAACGTTCCTATTAGCTTTGCACTAAGACCCAGGGCACTGAGCCAAGGGATGCATAACTAAGGCTGAGGCCTGTGTGCCCTTAGCTGGGAGGGGGAGTGATATTTTACTTTAGGTAGCAAGGCAGGATTTATTTTAGTAGACTTTATTCTCCTTTGTCCCACCTCCAATTGTCCCAAACTGATGTACTTTTTACTGGCATTTCTCAGTCATCTCAGGCCCATCCAGTCATTTTTACAGTCTAAAATAATCCCAGATTGTGTTAATCCTGCTGGTAAGGAAAGCTGTCGATTCTGTCTTCATAACCAGAGAGACTTCACAATGCGTTTAGTTGGGTTCTGAGTGGTCCAAATCAAGCTGATATGTAATATTCAATCTCAGGTGTACAACTCAGAACATTAAAACATGGAAAATGACATGAAAAAAGTAATGTTGAGTGGTGATTGCAAATGAAGATGCTAAGTACTCCACTCACTCAGAACAGCAGAGTTTATCTAATGCAATTCATTACTGCGGTAAACCCACATTACTCCACAAGCCTCCCATGGAAAACAAAAAGCCTCTATGAAAGTCCATTTTGAAATATTAGAGAGCATGTTTATATTTCTGTGCCCCCTGAAGAATTTCCAAGCATCTTTAACAAGTACGACAATTTGCTGGGTGTTTACTCTACCTCTCAACAACCCGATTTGGCGTCCGAAAGTGAGCGGTGGCAGGAAACTGCATGCGGCACGGATCATGACTCATACTGCAGGAGTTATGAACAAGATTAATGACGGGATGAATGGGTGGTCACACGAGACCACAGGACCAAATCGCTACCAGTTGGACAACTGTGAAACACTGCAGGTGATATTTTGCGTGTGTTTCATGGGTATTTTACGCTAGGGTATAAAAAAACAACTAAACCAAGCTGCAAAAAAAACAAAAAACTTCAAAACTCTCAAATACTAGAGAAATGCATTGAAAAGGAAACTGCTGATTGGGTGAGCAAAATCTTAGACATTTCCGATATAAGCAGAATAAGGCAATAAATATTATTTTCTTTTTTTGCTTAACTTTGTCATTGGCTATTCTTAAACATCAACCGTATCCTTCTTTAACCATATTTGCCTTTAAACCAAGTTCTGTTTTGGTCTCATACCTTCTGGTTTGTCCAAATGATCAAACTCAGGGCAGCAATGCTCTTTTGGGAGACAATATCACTGTTCAAAGTTCTCCTGATGGTGGACTCATGAACATTTATCTTATGTGGAGGGGCCTTTAGTGCAATATAAGTGCAAATGTTTATAAGAAGGCAGAAAAGAATAGTGAGAGTTTTAGCTGATTTTTAAAGTTAGAGTTGGTGCAGATCTGGTACTGATAGGCAGTGTGTTCCAGCAGCAAGCTGCATCAGTTACTAAAGACCATTTCACCATGTGCTGCTTTGGCTCTTTTCACCATTAGCTGAACACCTCCTGCAGATCTAAGAGACCTAGCAGGAATATATACTCTAATTTCAACCTAAATTAACTGCTAATTGTAGAGATTCACATACTTTTGCACCCAGACTACATTACCCCTAGTTACATTGATGTTGCCTGTATTGTTTAATATGGAGATGCTTAATGTAAACTAAGACTGAATTAACCTTTTTGAATTATTAGAGATGTTGGAGTCATCATTTTACCTTAGAATGTCTTGCAAGTATCTCTCCATCATTAATTGTTTTTGTTTAAACACGTCACATTAAGTCAAAAACTTCCCAGAACAGTGTCTCAGGCATCAGCCAGTGCATTCATAACCGTTTCTTGTAATATTTTTCGGTAAGGAGCAGATGTCTGGTTCCATTCATCACCACTGTGAAAAATTCTAACTCAGCAAGTTCCTCTAAAATGGAGCCATTCTGAATGTACATCTTACCTGTTTAATTGTGCAGAATTGGTGGAATTCTCCTTTAAGCAAATGTGTTATGTCTGAAGCTGTTGAGGCAGGTTCATCATTCTGAGGTCTTTATGGAAACATATAGCTATTGAGTATGATTCTATGTTTACTTATGAAAAGCTGGTCTTAATCAAGTGTACTTAACTGTAATATAATACTCAGAAGCATATTATGATATGAACGATTAGATGTTCATCATAGATTTGCACATATTCATACAGATCATAGTGTTATGAGCAGTTATGAGATATATATGAGAAGGAAGTGACCAAGGTATAATGCTTGGCCATACATATGCATTAGATTAAATCCTTCTTCTCAGACGGGCCTTCCACGAACCTTCATAAATCACGCTGATGGAGCCTGTTGCCTCTCCATGTTTTCGCATTCCGGAATTCTCCGTTGCCCGGTGTATGGTTACTGCAGAAACCAACAGACCAATCTGCTGAAAGCTTCCAGACGGAGGATTCCAGACCAGGTGCATGAGGATGGAACTCTTGCACGGAACACACACACACACACACACACACACACACACACATAAACACACACACATACACACACACAAAACCACACACAAACACAAACACAC
>JBBPDB010000083.1:23902426-23914224 GCA_037974465.1 Brachypetersius altus
CTAATGAGCGCGTGAGGAGCAGGAGGCGGGCCGAGAGAGCTTCAGTGTAACGCGATACCTCCGAAAAGCTATTACACCAACTCTCTCTCTCTCTCTCTCTCTCTCTCTCTCTGTCTCCCACACACACGCGCGCGCGCGCGCACTCAGAAGACGGCACGCGGGCGGCACACACACGTCTGCAGCGCAAGGCTGGTCGGAGCAGCGCGCGCCGGACTGTTCTAAAACACTCTTCTAGCCCCCCAGAGTGGGCGAGAGTGTGTGTATGTGTGAGTGAGTGAGTGTGAGAGTGTGTGAGAGAGCGTAAGACACGTTGGGTCTCGTTCCGTGGATCTGAAGTCTGTGACACGAGGACGGGATATGCCGGCTCCGCCAGAGACCCCCAGAGCCGCACGCCCCCCGAGGCCGCTCTAGATCAGCATGTGGCACCGCTCGAGCGTATCCTGAACGGTCCACGTGCTGCGAGCGTATCCCGAGGAAGTCGCGCGCGCTGGGTGGAGGCTCGAGAGCCCCGATACGCGTCTGGGCTCCATCACCTTTTCCATCATCTGCTCCGTCACCTTCTTCATCATCTCTTCCATCGCTTTCTCCATCACTTCTTCTATCCAGTCCTCCATCACCTTCTCCGTAATCTCCTCTATCAAGTCCTCCATCACCTCCTCCTCGTGGTCCTACACGGCGCGCGTACATGGATGTGTCACGGTTCCTCGCGCTCCTGCTGTGTTTGGTCCTGAAGGCGAGCGGACAGGACGGTAAGGCCAGGCTTCTTCAACTTTCACTCACAGTCAGTTTTTCCCGAAATAAACGCTTCTCCTCAGGCGGCTGGAAACGCCTTTCTCTGACAAAACAAAACATCGACTTTTGTGACAACAAATGGACGGTGCATGTGACAAATGTCATTTTAGCGAGGTTTTGTAACAAAACCATCTTAGTTTGTGTTTTTGCACGTTTTTAACGACCGTTTTGCTTCAAAGTAGTTGAGGAGCGCGCGCGTCTCCTTGTGCGCACGTGAAGTTCATGTTTAGAGCGCTCGATGGACTAAAACCTTGAGAAAATGTATAAAACAATATTTATTCTCGTGAAATTAGGGAACCGAGTGAAAGTGGTTCTCAGTGAGAACAGCAGAGGGATATTCTCGCTAATCGTGAAGAGAAAAATTAAAAATACACCAAAAACAGAGTGAGCTCAGACACTCCGGCCAGGCTCCCGACAGGAGAGGAGCTGTTAATTACCTGAGGAAATGAACGAATACATGAAAGAAGAACTAAATTCAGCCTCTTATTCTTCATCTAATTTCTGCTTTCTAGACTTTCTGCTTTGCTGCTTTTCTAGAAGAAAATGTACCCAAACAGTCTTAACTGTCAGGTTTTGACGAAAGTGGTCTTTGGGCTGTTGGTCAGATGTGAAGTGGTCTCGGAGCTAGTCATTACCAATTATCAATCTGTTTTATTATTGCCTGACCAAGCATAATAATAATAATAATAATAATAATAATAATAATAATAATAATCCCAATTATTGACGATGTGGAAAACATGTAATTCATGGGAAATGCTTAAATAATAAATGCATTCATTGACCTTGTTCAAACCGCTGCCCATCGTCCACGAGTATTGATTTTAATAAAATAGGCTTTGGATAAGACAATAAGAGAGTGTGTGAGAGCGAGTGAGAAAGAAAGAGAGAGAGGGAGAGAGAGAGAGAGAGAGAGAGAGAAGTTGTGCTTCAGGTCTCTCTTCCACACTTTGCCTAAGTGAACTCATAACTGTATTTTGAGATCAGTGGCATCAGGATTTACACATTTCAATGTTTACACTTAAAAATTAACCCAATACTGCACATTAAGTACACACCAGTGCTTCATACAAAACAGTAGCTAAGTTGTGTTCATAAAAATTAGACCATAACATTGATAACAGGTGCTCAGTAGCTAATTTACAGTATTAGCATAATTAGCGACATGTTAGTAGTCGTCTGGTGAGCAGAATAGCTATTGACAATGTACATCTGACAGATTCAGCATGTAATGGTGCCAAAGAGTGTCAGGAACCGAAATAAAGATTGGGTGTCGTGATCGAAGTGTGTTTTGAAGCAGTTTGGGGTGAGCTACATGCATACTGTTAAAAGACTGAGGTAAAAGATATAGGAAGTAAGATATTAACATCTGAAGCTGTCATATCAACCTTGTCTTTCTTTTTTTCTCTAGAATAGATGTCTTATTTCACAAATAATAAGGCTGTATGTGAAATAATACGTTTCCTTGGCTTAAGCTGGTGTTTTTTGTGTCCTTTTATTGTTGTCTGAGAGTGTTTTATGGCTGGAAAAAGTCTGAGGTGTGGCGTTTGTCGTGCTTTAATGTCTTTAGTCTGTTTTACAAGGGTGCGAGTAGTAGGGTGTTGACTTATTAGACATTTCCGTCCCTCAGACGACTTGTCGGACCTCTCCGGTCAGCTAAAATGTGCATGCTCCAGCCTTCAAGCTATTGTGTCATTTTTGGTCACGAGCGACAAAAATGACCCGAAGGCCTTATTGGACTGTCATGACTTGTTAACGGCACCAGACGGAGTGTCTGGAGTCTTTTCTAATTTAACCTTCCAGTTCTTCTGTCTTCCCTGCTCATCTGTCTCACAGTCCACCTGTCTCTTCCCCTAACGGTCAAGAGTTGAAGTCCTTATGGTCACCATTGCTGTAGCTTGGAGCACCGCAGCTCTTCACTCTTTTGTTCCCAAAGGGCATTATGAATGTGATTTATGTCTTCAAATGGTCCGTGCAAATGTTGAGTCAGCAGCCTCGTCTGTAGCGTAGACTGTTCAGCTCCATTGGGTTGCTTTATAATATGTTTCGGTAACGAGCTCATTTGGTCGTGACTTGACTCTGGCATGTAGTGATACAGCCGGCTCTGGGGACGGTGCTGATAGACTCACAGTGTGAGCGCGTTGAGAGATGGCAGCTGGCCTTCCTGTTATAATTACGCCTGCAAAACTTTGCTTTATGTCCACTATTTGGCCAAGAGATGCAAAAAGATGTGCATGACGTGTGGTCTGTGGTTCTATTTAACAAAGGACAATCATAATTCATTTCTACATGACCATTTTCCCAGCATCGCTTTATGCCCTAGAATTAAACAGGCTGTTTGTTGTTGCTGTGCCGTTAAGATGTATATATGTAAATGAGCTTCACTCTGATTGGCCCACCTGTATTGTGTCATTTGAAAAATGTTTGCTGGACAAAAACTTGAGTCATAACATTATCCTTTATTGGTGGATCTAACTGCTGGAAATATGTTGTTTTTTGCAACGTCACAGTGACATTGAATTCAAAACTTATGGACTGTATGGACTGGGATTGTGTGGACTAGGGACTGTGCATTTTGAGCCTTTAACAATGGTAATCGTCGCCTTTCTTTAGATGTATTTCTTAAATAATTGATTGAAATATTTTAATTTTATTAAAAGTGAAGGTAATTTGGTTCTCCAAATGATATGTACTATTAAAACCTGGCAAAAGGGAGCAAATGGATTAAGAGAGAGTGAAATGAAAGAGTGTACAAGGGAGGCTCTTGGTGAGGACACTTCTGTGGTTCAAACAATGTTCATATAAATGCCAGTAAAGGCAACCTCGAACAGACAGCGAGACACACGGAGGCACTCACATTCATGTTCTCTCTCTCTCTCTCTCTCTCTCTCTCTCTCTCACACACACACACAAACACACACACACACACACACTCCACCACCAAAATGGGAACTGAAATAGTCGGATATGCTCTTTGATCCTTCCCTTCCGAGCGCCTTCTTGCAAGCGTCAAGTGCTACCAAGCCAAAAGAGCTGTGAAAACAAGGTCAGGCATTTGCATTTGGGGCCACGAAACGACACCCAGCTGGATCCCTGGCGAGGTGGCAGGCGCAGCAAATCCCCGATCCCCAAACACCCCCCCACACCCCCAACCCCGCGATCGGAACCGAATTAAAAATAAGGGCACCATAAATAATGCACGCATCCCATCCTACTACATCATTTAAAGGTCTTTATGAAAGAGTGGTGCGTGAGGGACGCTGTCAGTGAGACAAGGCTCACTGTAGGGACAGGGATGAAAAGGGCCATTAAAACTGTGTGGAGAGTGACTCTGCTTTCAGCTCTTTACAGCTCTTTACAGATCTGCACTCACTGGGGAAACAGGAGAGTATTTTTGAAGGAATCAGTATATTGTTGGTTATTATAGGGATATTGACCTCATAATTGGATCACATTGCAGGTGTTTTACGAAGTCAACATGTTCATTTTGGTCAGAACAAATCAGGCCAGTCTGCTATGATGTGTCAGTCTTCGTCAGTGTGTTTTCATGTATAACAATCTGAATTGTCCAGCCTTTACATGTGGATTCAAGTTGCAGAGAAAGTTCAAGAGAACGTGATTCTGAAATGTTTCAAACATATGCTGCGAGGCAAACAGGTGAAAGGAATGCTACGGCTCTTCAGATAGATTCATTGTTGATAAAATCAATTACTCATGCGATAATGCTGATCATGGTTAATCGTTATGTAACGTGACCATTCTGACAGACTGTAGTACACCGCAGGAAACATAGGGGGTGATCACACCACAAAATGAGGGTTTAGAACTGAGATAATGATTCTCCCTTTTGATTCCGACATGTATCTCAAGAAAAACGTGTAAATAGGATCTCACAAATGTGCGCAAATCACTGTATTCATTATAAACTTTTGAATATTGAATTTAATATATCATATATTAAATAGGCCGTATGCTCTGTATCAGTGAACATCAACAGCATAAATGGTCAATGCAAGCCGCTTGTTTTATACCAGAAGCCTGTTTTTTTACATTCTGAATCAAAACTCACTGTTACTATTGATTCAGAATACTGCAGAAGATGTTACTTTAAGTGGAAAGTAAGAGGACGGTGTTGGAGAAATGTAAATATTATCAAAGTACTTGTGTTTTTTCTGCTAGCTGTTTAACGCCTGTCTGCAAAACCAGCTATCTCTGCCCCTGGTGTGAAATGTTTGCATAACATATTTAGCCTGTCCAGTAAGTTTGTGCGTGCAAGAGGGTGTGAAAGTGTGATCTTTAAGAACTGTATAACTGCTTGTTGTATAACTGTGAAACTAATAAAAGGAGGTGTGGAGCAGCAGAGAAACTCAGATTAACGTGAGTTTGTTGGGTAAAGTGAGTAATAGTCAATAGGTTCACTGCATTGATTAATTCATACGCGGAAATAAAAGAAAAAGAAATGACTGTCTGTCAGCTTCTGTCCATGTTCCGATAGCTGGAGCTTTCTGGTCCTTCTGTTTGGTTCCATGCCAAGAGCTTGAATTGCAATGAAGGCAGCAAATGAGACAACCAGAGGGAGAGAGAGAGAGAGAGAGAGAGAAATAGAGAGAGAGAGAGAGAGCAACAGCAGGACGGGCTTCTCCGCAGCTCGGCAAGGATGAATGGATCAGCACTGATTTCCTCACCGCGGGTGATAGCACTTTTTAATTAAGGTGCGAATGAGGAAGGGGTGGAGAGAGAGAGAGAGAGAGAGAGAGAGAGAGAGTGCATAAGAGAGAAAGGGAGAGAGAGAGATAGAGAGAGAGAGCAAGAGAGTGGATGATGGAGATTTATCATGGCCTCTCCACGGAGCTGCAACTTATCACCACGGCGACGCCTTGGAAAAGATAATTCTGTTAATAGAAATTAGTGGGAACTGCAGCGCACACACAAACACACAAATGCTTTTACTACAAATCAGAGGTTCACATAGTTCTGTTTCATGTACCTCACTCACACACTGGCACACACACTATTAAAACACAGACTGAGCTAAAGAAATACCATTCGTGTTGGGATTAATAAGTCATCTGGATTATTAAAACATGAAAAAAATGTTATATTACAGTTTGTCAGTCATAAGGAAGAACCAATCAAATGGGTTTTTTGTTGTTATGGTCCTAATAGAACTGTTACCTTTGAAGAACGCTTGGCTTGACAACCCCCGTCTTCAGTGTTTTACAAATGAGTTATTTTGTAGCATTTCTGTTGGCGTGATTGATCAATTTTTTATCCATTTATCAGATGCCTGTACCACTTGGCAAAGAAATGGTACAAACATTTTTAAAGTAATTATTTGAAGTTGCTGCTTCAACAGCAACATATGGCACCTGGCTATAAATATGTCACCCCTCAAACTAACTCCCACGTAGCTCTAATACATACTTTACAGTGGTGATGACATCTAGGTAGCTCACCACTATTTTTCTCTGATCGTTTTTCTGTTTTTTGCACAAAAATCAAACAAAAATGTGCTAAAATGAAAATGATACCACTTCAGTAAAACACTAAAACTGTGTGCCTTGTCAAGACCATTGTGTTGGTTCTGACTAGGGTTAGGATTTTACGGTATTGGTACTGATTCTGCTTATTGATACAGATGCTTATCAGTACTTTCAGCGATCCTTCAGTTTGGTACCAAAAATTAAGACATCACATAAGAAGTGACTTTTTTGAACAAACAAAGGGCTAAACTGTGTCCTGGGATTGTTGGGATCGCTACAAATTTTCTGCTCAACAAATGTGTGTTGGTGATGTGCGGAGCACTGCTCCCGTCCCTCAGACTGATCCAATCCAACATCAACCATTTAAAAATGTCGTCTGGGCTAGAATGCATTAACGCTGCACAAAAACGGATAGCAGCACTGTTTGTCCTGGAGATTATCCTTATTTCCATTATGCAGTCAGGTACAGATTTAGTATCAGTCCACCACCCCAGTTCTGTATGTACAGGTCCCCCCTGTTTATCACTGATTTTCCTACAGAATCGGGACCTTTTTTCATTTGCATTCTCTCTCCATCCCAGCAAATTATCTGGATCTTAAAGCTATTCTCTGTCTGCCTTGAGCCCTTCCTCCCATGTGCCGTCTCTCAACAATAAAGGGTAGCTCAGTCAAAAAAGTGTCCATCTTGCAAAATTCCCTCTTGTGGCTTGATCCTGGGGCTTTTCCTCTGATATTCCCATTGCCCTGAAAGCAGACAACAGCTGAGAGAGACAGGCAGAGCCTAGGCAGTAGGACTGAATGGAAAGATGGAGAGATATGTCTGTTCATTTGTGTTGCCTTAATGCAGTTTTAATTCCTTGGGTTGAAAAGGAGGCTTGGAGGTGGAGGTGGACATGGCTTTAAGAAGGCATGTAGAATTGTGTTAAGAGGCTGTTTTGTGTGTGTGTGTGTGTGTGTGTGTGTGTGTGTGTGTGTGTGTGTGTGTGTTGAAAGGCATTCGTTCACCACAGTGGGAAGCAGTTGAAAAGCTTAGGTAGGATGTGATTGTTACATTAAAGGCCACCTAGTCCTTAGTGCACCTTTCTTTAAAGACATTATAGCCATGGAAATGTCACTTGAAAGACCATCAGTCCCTAACACACTGATCCTGCCTTCACCTGTGATGACTGGCACAGTGGCACTCTTGAGAAGAGTTGCTCTAGGCAACTGCGCACCTCTTGTCTCACACCTTTGTTGCACCGTCGGAGGGCCTGCCTCCTGAACGTGCCCTCCGTTTTGGTTGCAGGGTGCAAATTTCTTGATTTCTCTCTTTATAACATTTCACCCCAGTTTTCCATCACCGCGAATAAGCGCACGCCAGAAAAGGAGGCACATTTCCAGCAGCTTGGGCTTTGTTGTTGCGACAAGCTTTAAGTCTGAGACTGTGAGGGCGCCTTTGCGACAGATCCTCTCCGTTTCCTTTCAATTTTCTGTTCTGTCGGAAAACAGTCCTGGGATAAGAACATGCATGTGAAATCGAGACAGATCTGCGCAAGCATTGATCTCGGACCTACTTTCTGTGCTCGGCATCCCAAGCCGATTCCCAAAACTGCTCCAACAGCAACAAGGTTTGCTTGGCTGTGCCAAGATGAGGCACTTTACGTTGCTGGCTTGACAGCGGTGTTCACCTACATGTTTGTGGAATCCTGCATCAGACCCAGAACCGTCAATCAAATCAAATCTCCCTTTTAGTCTGAGCCCGGGATCCCCGTGACCCCCTGCTGAGGTGTGTGCCGTGGTGTGTTGGCATGTGTGTGTTGCCTTGGGCTTCATTTTTGCTATTTTAAATCCCTTGTCTTAAAAAAAATAAAATCTGTGTACTTGTTACTCAGCTATCGCATGTGAAATCACCTCCAACTTTTCTCAAGAGGCATTTGCAGCTAATTTGCGCTAAGTGTGTACTCAAGTCAGTCTAGCAAAAAAAAAGAGAAAGTAGAAAACACAGGGTTGTCATGGAGAAGTGCCTTTGTAAAAGAGTGTCTGACTTCTAATCCGAACTCCATTTAGAATAATAATCACCAGAATGACACCCGCAATGTGTGGAGGCTGTGAGCTCAAGGGTTATTATTTGTGTTAGCATTAATGGTAGGGAGCGCTAGGCGTGTTTGCGGGAGATAACGAGGAGAGGGAGAGGAAATCGCTAGTGTCTGTTCAGGGTGGGGTGCTAGAAAAGAGGCTTTGTTATGCTGGATCTCATTACAGCTTTGGGGGTGACCCTTGAACCCCCAGACAGGGAGTCTGCCTTTCACTTCCTGTCTCAGCTTTGCAGACGTGCCATTGGCAGGCTATTGTTCTCGAGAGAAGGGGGGAGATATGATCGAAGAACAGCTAAATGTTCGCAGACTCTAGCAATTATGTTGGAGGCGAATGCTTAGAATGATACTTATGGGCTTTGGGGTTGTTTTTGCAGGTTTTGATTAAACAGTAGAGTTCTGTGAGCAGTTTCAATTACAGCAATGTAATTATATTATCTTGGCCAAACAAAAGCTAAGTGTTATCTTTTGCGTAATCATCTCTGTTAGCTGTTTTTTATAGTTGATTTGTGTCCCTGTTCTGTGGTGTCCCTGAGGAACAGTGCATGTAGTCTTTTATATTCCATTATGTTTAGAGTAGAGAGTCTTTTTATCAAACACGAAACATAAAAACCTCTCTCTATCTCTCTCTCTCTCTCTCTCTCTCTCTCTGTCCCTCTGTCTCTCTCTCTCTCTCAGGTGAGACATGTGGTGGCCACCTGGATGCCAGTGATGCGGGTTATATCACGTCACCCGGTTACCCGTTGGAGTACCCACCTCACCAGAACTGCGAGTGGGTGATTACAGCCCCGGAACCCACCCAGCGAATCGTGCTGAACTTCAATCCCCACTTTGAGCTGGAGAGGCTCAACTGCAGGTAGGCAGCTGCAGCTGAAAATGGAAATGTAGATCTGAAAGTCTGCTCTGAACCGTTTCACATTCAAACACGATTGACTTTGTGTATGACTGAAAATGCAAAGTAAAGGCTTTAACAGAGGAACGATGGAGAATTAGAACAGAAGTCAGGCGAGCAGATGGAAGAAGCAGGAGCCGAGGAGGGGATGACACAGCCATAGAAGATGAGGGGTGGAGGTGACAAGGTAACAACAGGTCTGGAGGGAGGCTGAGATGGAGGAGGGTTACAAGACATATAATAGTGTTTGGAGCAAAGCTAACGGGCTTACGGAAGGATGTGGCGCAGCTGTCAGCAGGAGAGAAGGTTGTCTTGGAGGCTTTAAGTTCCCAGTCTCCCCCTAAAGCTGTATAAAATTAATTAGATTTTTCTCGAAGTTATTAGTTCGCAAGGCTAAGCGGGTGACTAATCTAGCTGAAGCACTGTTATTACGTTTAAAATGAGTACGATTCTGGGCCGGGCTGTTTGATACGAATTATATAGCTACATGCTGCCTGTTGCTAGATGATAGAAACAGAACAACATATAAATAGAATGGCTGCTCTGGGCTTGGCAAAAGCACTGCAGAATATCATTTCATGCCCAAAATTCCTAGGTAATTTGTGGCAAGACACTTACATCTGTGCCTACGGAATTTAGTGAGCATTGCAGTTGTAAACAGTATTATCAAAGAATATTTAAAGACCAGGCCCTGAGGGAGCCGAAAGTATCCATCTTGTATCCAAGCCAGGCTAATAGCAAACCCCCAAGAGACCAGCTGTTCCTTTCTAACTCTCTTCACTCCGACACGTCATCGAGAGATCCCTGGTGATGCCATCGCCGCCTGTGGCCAGATGTGTAAGAGAGCACTGTAAGCCTCACACTCTCTGGATGGGTAAAATCGACCTCCCTCTTCCGCCATTATTCAGTTTGATGCCGTCCCTCATGAATGTCTGTCAGCTGGTGTAGTGGCAGTATAAAAACATATACCAGTGCTTCAAGGTTAGCCTTCACCCTCCAAATGTTGGTGTCATTGTGATTGGGAGAGTCCTTACTAGTGGGGGATCTTGGGGATCCCTCTAAAAAAGAGTATGCAGAGGGTCCTTGACACTAGAATCCCTATACCTGCGCTTTTTGCATTGATGCTGACACAGCCAGGGAGATGGTTTAACTGGCCACCCAGCTGTGTCATTCTTGAACACAGTTTTGCTACACCATAGGCTATTTCTCTCGCCCTTTTCGCTTCATTGTGTTTCAGTGTATTTTTTGTATACCACTTTCCTTTACAACATATAAAAGCCCATTAATGCCTCATGACCATCACGTGTGTTAGTAAGGGAAGAAAGTAGCAACGATTGCTTTTCCTGTTTTGGTTTTTTATTTATAATTTTATATGGCCCACACCCATTTATACTGACTCCACTGACATTTTTTAGCTTTTGGCATTTTTTTCAAGGCGGGGGGTTGGGGCTGACAGCTAAAAACGGACAGAGCAACATATCGAGAAAAAAACCATTAAAAAAATGAACAAAAAGGAAGCCCTGGTGTCTGTCCTTTCATCTGTTCTACCTCTTCTCTTTTGTTTTGCTTGTGGTAGAGTGGTGCAGATGTGAATTGTGCATGGCTGGCTTCATCTGCTTGGACAGCTCCATTCCAGCACTGTTTGTTGTTGAGATTTGAGACACCCCCCTTCCTCTCATGAGAGCGAGTGTTTGGAGTTACAGAGAGCTTACTCCGTGAAGGACATTCCCAACAGGAAGCAGCCTGCTCTGGTGCTGGGTTAACCAAAACCTCCAAGCCCGTGGATTGGTTGGATGCGGAAGTTTCTAGGTCAGGGCTGAATGTTGAGCTGTATTGGAGGGCTCATGCTGATATGTGGTGAAGATCTGTTGAAGCTTTTGTTGATCAGCTTTCTTCACTGGGAAGCAGCTGTATGCAGAATTAGAAAACCTGTATGCAAAAGTATAAACCCATCAGTCAAATATATTTTTTGCTGTTCTAAAATATCCTCTATAGGGGCATTTTCTGCAATATTACTTCACAATTTTGATTTATTTGTATTTAATGCATTGCTGAAAAAGTGCCATAGTTATAAAATAGCACAGTCCACATTTTATGCTTTATTTGTATGTCTTGTGAAATTAATAGTAACTGTATCCTTTGTAGTGGATCACCAGGAAATACAACAAACATTTGACCAGGGCACCCAAACTTTCTAACTGTTGCGTAGATTTTAAAGGGGACATATTATGCAAAACTCATTTTAGTTAATAATAAATAGTATAAATAGTCTCTTCTGGAGTTAACCTGGACTAATCAGGCATATAAAGAGGCTGAACACTGCTGATGTTTGCTGCTGTAAGTGGTTGATTCATTCATGTTGAACCTGAAATCGAGCTGTTAGTGATAACCATAAGGTCACTGTTGCATGCAAGCAGACCACACACAATATGTGTAAGTCAATACTGCACTCAGCTTCTCAGACCTTCAGGCCTCTCTCTGTTTCTTTTACACACACACACACACACACACACACACACACACACACACACACACACACACACACACACACACACACAC
>JBBPDB010000083.1:23958571-23981650 GCA_037974465.1 Brachypetersius altus
GTGTGTATGTGTGTGTGTGTGTGTGTGTGTGTGTATGTATGTGTGTGTGTGTGTGTGCGCGGTGTGTTTGTGTGTGCGGTGTGTGCGGTGTGTGTGGTGTGTGTTTGGGCGGTGTGTGTGTGTGTGTGTGGTGTGTGTGTGTATTTTCGAAGGTTGTGTGGTTTGCCACTCTGACTTCACGCACCCCATCACCCTGATGACACAAAGTTCTATATTGGTTCTTGTTGTCCTAAATGATGTCACCCCACTGTGCATGTGTCTGAATAATAGAAGACATCCAGTTGTTATTGATTACTGGTGCATGTCTGATTCATCATTGCTATAATTTGACCAATATTGGGGTTCGGACCTGGAAGTCAACATTAGCAATAGAATGGGAACATGATTCAAGCAGTTAAAGTTTGCCACTAACCTTTTAAAAAGGTTATTATTGAACTTTTTGAACTTATTTCTGTATCATGGCTGCTATCTAGGTAAGCGAAAAACAGTCTGTCTCCTGAGTGGACATTCATTTACAGCATAACGTATCATTTCTCTCAACATGTTTGTCAGAAGGGATGTGTACAACAAACACAACCAGCAATATTTTGGGTATTAAAACGAACAAATGGTCGTTATTGCAAATTATGGCTGCATATATAAGCAGAGTTGAGTATTCGGATGGTATTCGAGTTTTTGGTATATTAAGTATATGAAGTATATGAAGCCCCAAAAGGGTTTTTTTGGGCCAGCCCTACACTTTTCATAGGTAAATTAGGTTTAAAATGAAATGAACTAAGGGAGTTGTCTGACTTGCAGACTGAAATAATGTCCACATTAATTGCATTTACATTTAATGTTTGAGTAAAATCTGTACAAACTGACTTTTAAATAAATCTGCTGCATTAATGTGGCTAAGCAGAATTTCAGGATAGTTGCTGGACTACTTGACTTGTTGTTAGAATAGACTACTCCTTTACGCACAACGTGAAATAAACCTTGCCTTAATTTTACAGAAACGTCGACAATCGCCGCGGAGACATCCACGTCCACTCACTCCCCCCCAGCAGAGAGCAGCACTGCCCAGAAGCTCAGCTCTGGTGAGAAGAACGACTGCTAACACTACTGGCAATCAGTCTCATCAGTTTTGTTGTGTCACTTGGGAGTTATTTGCATCCTCTGTGAAGCCAAATTATATATTGCGGTGCCCAGTATGACTTCACTCTGGATTATCAAAGCATCTGGAACTGCGACAACAAATGAGTAGCATCTGTTAAATTTCCTACATGTCTTTCCATCCATCTTGCATCAATTAACCCTTAAAAGACTAGTTCTGTGCTGAAACTACTGACCACAGAACTACATAACTACAGTCAAGCTATTCATACCCCTGGCAAATTTTGATCTAGTTATTTTTATTCAACAAGTAAGTTTCTTCGTCCCCCAGAATATAATAAGACAATGTACTCACTGTGGAGAAAAATATTTCTCAGCTTTTATTTACATTTGAAGAAAAAGTGTTATGTCCAACATTATTCATACCGTTTGTAAACTGTCACGGTCTGTGGGAAAACACCAGTGGAGACGTGCAAAAAGCTCTTCAACAATTATAGGAAGAGAGATTGCTGTAATAGCAATAAAGGCTTTTCTATTGATTACTGAGAAGGGTATGAATAATTTTTGACATCAAATTCAAATCACATATTTGGCTTTCAGGTGAAATTTATGGAAAACGTAAAAAGTTCAAACAAACAGTGATGCTATATGAAAAGTAGGGCGTTTAAGTAGAAGCATGGAGAAAATACCAATGTCTCAATAACGTGTCATGTGCCCTTGAGCATCAATTACAGCTTGACAGCGATGTCTCATGCTGTTCACAAGTCGACTTTTTGGCTGCAGGTACCCTTGCAGGTCATCTAGCACACAGACCACGGTTTCGCCTGGAGTTGAGTGTCATTCATCCTTCGGTTCACAGGGCACTGTTCACAATGAAGCGGTCATCAGCGGGCGATGTGGCCAAAGGGTGTGCGGTTCGATGTCTTTCTGTCACATTCCTGGATCAAACATCTGTTGTGAATTTTGCTGTTAAGCTCCTTGTCAGAGAACAGCAAGTTGTGCAAAAAGTACAGAGATATTGAACAGTTGGATATTTAAACGTTTAGCGAAGTTCACCTGTAAAGGTTCTAGTGCATTTAAGGTTAATCCTGACATTTCACCTGAAAGCCTTTTTGTGAGTAGTGTATATATATATATGTGTGTGTGTTAGTAGCTCTTCACTTTACACTTGCAAGATAAGATTGAAAAATGCGCTACTTGCTCTGCAGTCTTTGAATCGATCTGCTACAGTGAGGTTAGGCTCAGAATGCTTCAGTTTAGCTTTTCGCAGCATGGAAGATGCAGCCAAAGGTCAGTAAAGACTAGCTCTGCTGTTAGCATGCTGCGCTGCTAGTTGTTTGGGAGTGTTCACCTACGCAGTGATAAATATTGATGTGAATATATTAACCGAGTGACATGAGGTGCTCCAAATCATTCCCAGAGGTTTTTTTTTTTGGAATATTGATTCTCTATCTCTCTCACCCCACAGGCTCCAGCACTTCTCCCCCATCTCCAGCGGTGCTGTGTGATTTTGAGCAGGGTTTGTGCGGATGGACACATGACCCGGATGCTGACCTCAGCTGGGCTCTACACAGTTCCAGCAGAAGCACCGCCCTGGGCCAAAGTCAGGACCTCTCCACAGGCTCCAACAGTAGGTTTCACAAACACATACACACACAGACATTCACAATCACACACGAATATACCCACGCACACGCCTACACACAGCAAAGCTCATAAATGAGGGTGCCTGCAGGCTTGCATTTGCATATTTATACAAAAAAAATCTCACCCTCACTAATATAAAACGAAGGAGTTACATATTTTGAGGCCTTCAGTTCCCTCTTGCCACACCAGGGCTGCACTGCTTTAACTTGCCCTGAAGAGCTATATCGACTGTCAGACCTGGAACCATTTTACAGTGTTCACCACTTGACTGTTTCAAATACAAAGGGACCTCAGACTGATCTCCAATCTGTGTTTCTACACTTGCACTTAAAACTCGCACTTACTTGCACTACAGTCTGAACACCGCATGTCAGTGTGTGCCATGGAATTTGAGAGAAGGGGTACGGATGCTCAGCATACTTCATTTCTCCTCCCTCTGACAAGCCCGTCACAACCCCTCGCTTTCTGCCGCATGACATGTCGCCTAGTAGGAACATATGCAAGGACCCTCCCTACAAAGTTGAGTTGGTTTTCGCATTGATAATTCGTCACTCATTGTTTAAAACACACTCTATGTGAAAAGTTTGCGGACGCCTTAAAATGTTCCATGTGCAATTGCCAGCCTTTTAGTTAAATAAGACGAAATACCTACACCACACATTTCCCATCTTCCTTTGTATGAGCAACAGGTTTTGCTTGCAGTAGTCATTTACTTGGAAGATATCTGCATGAAAAACACACATTTTCATTTCAAATTAAAATTGTAATCTTCTCAAAATATTAATCGGCACAAAATATCCAGCCATTTTACTTATTTTGTTGATTTTCTACTGAAAGTAAGTACGCATCCTCTACAAGGAACATATTCAACCTAGGGGTGTTACACAATTAAAAATGTTAATCTAATTGATTACAAGCTCTCTGATTAATTAATCAAAATTAATTGCACACATTTTTGATCTAAAAGTATTAAAAAATGTAATGAAATTTGGCAAATGAGTGAGAATAATCATCATTACAACCTTTCAACATCTCTTCTATTTAATAACTGATTTTGCACTGTTCATATGAAGTAATGGTCACAGCAATAAAAAAATTACCTAATATGCTGAGGGAAAAAATCTAAATTGCTTTAGCAAGGACAATGATAGAACTAAGTCTGTCTATAGAGTGCAGTTTAAGGCAATGTACAAACACACATGGGTGTCAGAAGCATTGTTCTGACAGTGGGGGTCGGGGTTTGTGTGATAAACATAGCATAGTGTTTTCCCTAGTTGGGGGCATGGGGGCACGTCAAACCCTAATATAATATTTAATAGTTCTCGCATCCAGCAAACAAGGCATTTCAAAATAAACTTGGCAACAGAGATCATTTTGTGGAGTTAGTTAGTGAGGTGCAGGTAGACGTGCTCAGTTTCTAAGCCTGGTCCAGTGTGGCTGGCTCCTGGCGCTGGGATCAGGCTGTGTTGGTTTGGACTGCTGGGTTTGCTCCTGAACTTTTTGCTTTGAGGGAATATTTTCATCTTGATGCACTCCGATGATACAAAAATTCCTTATTGCATGAATTACAGAGAACGATATTCAATCCTTCCTTCTGTCTTTCCACTCTTTGAGCCATGCAGCGTCCTTTATTTACCTAAAGGCCATCTGTGGCCAGAACCAGACTGGGTTAAAGTCACGTGGTGCGATTAATCAGCGTGAATTTATTTAACATGTTATGTTTTCTGTGATTAATTGATCTAAATTAACACATTATTCGTCACCCCTTATTGAAACATTTTATTTTCTGCCGTTTCCATGCACAATTTATATTATATCAAGTGTAGTATACAATAAGACATATACACAGGACATATTTTTTTTTTTAGTATTTTTCCAGTTCAGCCAATAAACAATGCTTAAAATATGCATGTTCTGTAGAGGATGTGTATTTTTTTCATGTCTAAAATTTAGCCTACAACTTGCAAAGCATCTTTTTGAATTTCTCCATTCTCATTTCATTCTCACTCGTTCCGGTCTCTGTAGCTGCTCTTCTGCGTTGCAGGGGAAAGGGTAAAGGCCCAGGGTCTTTTATTGACTTCAAAGCTCTGTATTCCTGTGGAACAGCCGAATTCCTGACCATGCCTTTCCAACCCTTCAGCCCCCTCACAGGCTTTTCTAAGTAGACCACCGTGTTCTTAAAGCCTCCTTGAAGAAATAATTCTCCATTTCTCTTTATACGTACTTGAGATCCAAAGACAGCACTTCTGTCATATTAATAAAAGATATTGCTCCTTTTGTCCTGCGTTTTTTTCTGCTCTTTCCTTTCCACTAAAAAGTTAAGAGGACTGTTATCCAAACCCTAATTAAAATTCAACAGTTTAGATACTTCTGACTTTCCCTCTGAAAGATTCAACATGCCGCAACGACAGCTGGAGGCATTATAGACGAGCTTCATGGTTAGCAAAGGCGTTTTGACATCTGGCCCAACAAAGCTGCAGGTCATGAGTCCACATCTAAGTGTAGTTTACTTTGCCTCAACCACTTGACCTCGCCGGTTATGGAGGACTGAAGACGAAAACAAGGATGTGAGAATTCATACATTTTCATCACCGTAAAGGGTGGGGGTGGGATTATGACTTAGCCTTGCTGAGAAGTTTGGCATCTCTTTCCTTTCTTTTTAGCTTTTGTTCACAAGGAGCAGATTAATACTGCAACGACAAATGTGACGAGGACCCACACAGTTAAAAGCCGCCTGCTTAGCAAAGCGCAAAACATTAGGGGGGCATTAGGCATTGCAAACAGACACTCAAATCACTCGAGGGGCCTAGGGCAGAGCCCTGTGGGACGCCACTGCTCGTGCAGAGCATTAATGCTAATGACAAGATGCTGGCTTTGCCACAATGACACACTTGACTTTTTCCAACAAACACAGCATGGCACTTTGTTCGGAAAGCACTGGCAGGAGAATCATATTGTGTACACACACAGTTAAGAAAAGCTCAGGGGCAGGCTGTCACAGGCCCAGTTGGGCATGTCACCCTCATGCTGGTTCGGATGCATGTTGTATGCACCTAAGCTGACATTAACCAGACAGTTAAAATTTCACCTGCAAAGCAGGAGTTCCTTCCCTCCCCTCTGAATGAATTACTCCCATTAGATTGCGTGCTGCACCATTTCAAGAGCCAATTGAGTGATTTGCCGCTTAGTGCTTGCATTTCTGCAGCTAGGAAATTTCAGTTAGTTCAAAGTTACATGCCCTGAAGTGTGTTGAAACAATGTCTTCTGCCATTTTGAAGTGTAACTCAGGGACATGGTGCTGTCTTTTTGAAAGTGTTGATATGTTTCCATCAATCCACACTGCACACAAGGTGCCACATTTAATAAACCTTGTTTAGTGAGTGGATGGTGGCCCTGAGAGGCCACTTATCTGTTATATAAAGCTTTACAGTCTATTTAATTGATATTTTTTTAAGCAACCATCAAATCCCTTATTATAGTTGCAGTCTTAAAACTGATGGAATTTCTTCATCTTTGACCCATCACTGTCATGTCTGTTTTCCTCCAGGTTTGGGAAACTATCTGTACATCGAGGCCAGCCCAAAAACACAAGGGGAGAAAGCCAGACTCTTTAGCCCTGAGGTGGGCCCAGAAACTGGGCCTCTCTGCCTAAAGTTCTCCTACCAACTGGAGGATGAGGGAACCCTGCGTGTCCTGCTACGCAATCCTCTCCAGGAGGAAACCCTTCTCTGGGCTCTCCATGGCAATCAGGAACCCATCTGGAAGGAGGGACGCACCATCATACCTCGATCCCCCAAAGAATTTCAGGTACATTGGACTAACTTCATTCAGAATTGCTGATGTGACTAATACAGTATCCTCATGTGGACCAGGTTGTGTCCCGCTAGTTTCAGTCTTTATTAACAAAATTAAGTTCTTTCAACCTAGAGGGAGAACAGGGATAAAACCTTATTAAAATATTTATGGATTACTTGAGTGAGCAGTGGTTAAGAACGTACCAGTGGCCACTTGGTCATTGTTAGCTACATTTCTTAATCAGGTCAAGATCAGTAGTTTTTTAAATGGCCAGTGATTGCATTAGGATAATTCCAAGTCTAAACAGGCTAAATCCTTTTCAGAATTTTCCTGCCAATTCATTTGAACTTCTCTTTCTGGAAGGTGGTTATTGAAGGTATCTTTGAGAAAGCCACCACTGGCCACATCTGGATTGATAACATCCATATGAGCTCAAGCACACCGCTGGAGGAATGTACCCGTAAGTCCTGGAACACCTTTACTGATTTTTCCCTGTCTGTCAACCTTATCCACCACCCACACACATCATATCTGATTAAGCTCATAAAGGGCTTGATGACTGAGATGAATCTGATTTGCTGTAGGATAACTTCCAGGCTAAGAATAGAAGGACATATAGGAAACACTATAGAGAAAGCACATGATTTATAAAACAGCCTCTACATTAAGTTTCTCGCTATTGTGGATTTGCCGCAGACCTGCTTTCTTTTAAGCAATGCCCTCGCTCTTCATTTTCTGGATCTGGACTCTTTTATTATCTTTGTCTGTATTTTTTGAGCCAAGACACTAACAGCCACAGCAGCAACCTTCCTATGCTTCTCAAGATAAAATAAAACATAAAAGAACGAGAAGGAAAAGAAATGACTGGCACATTACTTGTGATCAAACACAAAATATAGAATGAAAACTGGGCCACAAGGCCCAGTGGGACCCCACGTGCTAATCTATATTTCATTATTCTCTGCTCCTCTTTATTTCTGTAAACAGTGTTCTCCAAAATCAAAGTTGCTTGATTGTCCCAGTACCTCCGTATAGGTCCTGGGCTTTTTGGGTTCAGACCTTAAAGGGGTTCACACACAGTTTCTCAGAATGCTAGCCTTCATTCTGCTGCTCCATAGGTTCCATTTCCAATCATTTAAAACGATTTGCTGTAAAGTTTAGCAGGCTATAGAAGGATGGCGGTCCAGAAGGATGCTTTGGGGTGGGAAATGACTGGGTGTTGACTGGCAGTGTATGTCATCAAATTCAGCCATTGTACCTCGGAACAGCTGCAGCTGGCCGGCCTCGGAAAGTTCTGGTCCAAAAGTTGGAAAGCTTCTGAACTGATGTGCAACTGTACTCTTGTTGTGATCCTTCCACACCCCCCACCCAAAGCATGCTGGGAGCACTCTTATCAACTGCTGCAGTTGGACGAGCATGCAGAGCAGTGCCAAGCTTGGGAGAAAAAAAACTCCCTGAGTACTATTCACGCCTTCTACTTCATCTCCTTCGTCTGTTCATTCCTAATTGTTGCGCTTAAAGCCAGCCAAATCTTTGCTCTTGTGAATGCTCTGTTTCTTCCCCTTAACACAACCTCACATACATACAGAGCGCATGTCACGCAACTTAATCAACAGTCTCGGGAATCAAAGTGCTCACAAAGGAGCAATTATTTGGTGTCTTGGAGAATTAAATGGAGAGATCCAATTTAGGGAAAACAAATGGCGTAGACAATAGAAACCATCTATCGGTTTGCTCTGTTTTAGTTCAAGTGGTCGACCCAATTAGTCAGAAACCTGGCTTGAATAATTAGAAAACGGAGCATTGGGGCACAATACCTTTTTGTCTGATACCGATACCAATACCACAACATGGTGTTGAACAACAAAGTTGTTAATATTTTTTGCCTGAATTGCCTGATCTTCCTCTAAAGCATGCAATGTTATAAAACACCCTTTTAGTTCATAAACAGCTTATTATAGACACATATGCGCTCATGGCTGAATCTCCAGTGGCTCTTTGTTGGATATGTCATACATTATCTGGTTGCATGAGGCTGTGTTTTAATCCATATGTTGGTTTTAGCCACAACATTTGTAGCCTAAAAGGTACAACACACTTTATGTTATTGTTTAAAAATAAGTAAATAAATAAACAATAACTTCTTTTGGCATCCACAACCCTGTCTGTGAGCTAAAAAACACGATTGAATGCAATTGAAGCTATAAGACCAAGGGAATTGTGCATGTGGTGCAATTTAAAATACTGGATGACAAATATAGGAGATGTAAGTATATTGATACTTAACTGATGCATAATAACAATTCGAAAACTGCAAGGTCAGAACATATTTTGTTGTGAATTCTGGCAGTAGATGAGGCAGAAACCCCCAGCTGTACTTTTTGGATATGCCTTCATTTTCTCTCTGATATTGATGACGCATCCTAACCCTGTATTCATGCTAATTCCTATTTGCAGTTCATTTCTCTGCTGTGAAATGAACTCCTCTCTCTTTTTTCTCTCTCTCCCTCGTCTTTCCTCTCTTAGAACCATTTGCTGCCTTCCCTCCAGATATGACTGGTGAGTTTAACCTGTTCCTGCCTTTCCAAATTCCTGCTTCTCCAATGAATGTTTGTGCTTCCTGCTTTCTGCACTTCTGTTGTTGAGCAGATCCAGGATCAGTTTCATTTCTTGCAACACAATCCTTTAGGTCCGCTGTCCAGGTAAGGAAGCCTGATCCTGGGTCTGCTGCTTGAAATAAACTGTCCCTTTTCAGGGACTGTTTGCTGCTGTAGAGTGAGAGAGTTGCGAGGCTTGTATGTGCACAGCGTTAGCTTTAGATCAGTGTCAGAGGAGGACATTCTTTTGAATTATGCTTTGATCAAAAATCAACATCCCTTCCACACTGGTTCATGTATACACTGAGGTGGCTGTCTGTTAGGTAGCTAAGGTACACATTTATGGAGCTACACCATTTGGCCATTTTATCTAATACACCTACCAAATAGGTGCTTTTTGCAGGTTTATAGTTACCACAGGCTGTATGTTTCCAGTAAAGTGTACACCACAGTAAGTGTCACGATGCTTTGTTTAAAACTGATGATAAAAAAATATCTTTTATGAAAAGCTAGGCTGCATAGTCATGAAAGGGAGTGCCATTGGCACATTTTTTGTTCATCACTGAAAGAGACAAAACCAACGTTATGGACACATGTACGTTTATAGTTGTTATAACAGCTCAGTGTAGTAAATAATAATCAGACATATGCTTTACTGTTAAACACAGACAAATTCAGAGAAAATTACAATTTTCAAATGCTTCAAATGTTGAAGTTTTTAATCATTGAGTTATAATCCCAGTAGTGTGTACAAAATCCAGAAATTCTTCATTTGATACAATTGATAATTAATGTCAGCAACAGTGCAGTGCCAAGAATGCTCCACCGCGTAAGTAATATCTGTTCAGTTTGTAATCTAAACCGACGTGTATAAGAGTGAAGCGACAAGGTTAGTGTACCTAACAAAGAGGCAACTCAGTGTAGCATGGAAATGGTAACGCTTGTTTAACCATCAGGGGTGGTAGTGGTAACCTAGTGGGTTGTATACTGGACTCATGGGTCATGAGTTCAAATCCTACCTTCAGCACCAAGTTGCTTCAGGGAGACTGTCCCTTGTAGTTGGGGAATGGAAGTTGCTATAAAAGCATCTGCTAAATGCCATAGATGTAACCAGCCTCTGGAACCATCAACTTCCTGAAACAGTTATATTTTTATCTGAACAAAAAGGGGCTCTGGGTTTGCTCTTGAAGGTGTCTGCATTTCTGGTAACCTACCTGCATCACCCTAGACATGCTTGGCACTGCTTCCAGCCTAGCACAGCTAGTTTCCTCTGTCTACTAGCAGGCATGACTTTAATGAGTGACAGTCCTTCTTCATGACTGAATATAGCATCACTAGATGTCTCCCAGCATTCTGTTCTGCTCGGAAGGATTGTGTCCGAGACACAGCCTTTTCCCTCTTATGTTCTTTTTTGGATTTTTTTCTCCCTCTCATGTATTGAGTGCTATTTTTAGCAGATTTTAAAAAATGTGATTGTTCCTGTATTATGGTTATGGCTATAATGGTCAACAAGGGCTTCTTGAGGCTTTGTTGGACGTACCAAGTTGGGCTGGTGGTCAGTTGGATTTCATGTTTCAGCTCATGCACATTTCTTTGATAAGATGATTTGGTAAACCCAGCTAGCACTAGGGATTACAATGATAATTCATAAACTTAGTCCACATTGTAGCTGTTTAATAGTGGTAAGCAACATACAAAGGCATGGTTCATGTCTGTTTACTAGCATGAGTATTTCCCCTGTAATGTAACACATTACAGTGCTAACATTATCTTAATGACAGGAATAAAACCCCTCTGTTATTAAAGGTGATAAAGACAATATGAAAAAGACAGCATTTTTTGTTTGCATTGTGAAAAAATGTCAAGTTTGAATGAAAAGAAAAATGCATGTGCCTCTGCTTGGCTTTTCAGACCCCCTTGTTTTGAATGCAGCCCTAAAAATAACCCCTGAATGACAAGAAAATTAAAACACTGCCCATCTAGCTGTATTGCCCTTTAAGAACAGTTATGTCTGCATTTATAGTCACTTGATAAACGCTATAATGTTCAGCATATAAAAAAAAAGAAAGTGCAAGCAGTGGAAGGAAGGGGTGTAACGGTTTCTATTATTTTTTATTCTGAGATTTCTGAGGACTTTTTGAAATGTTAATACTACTTAAGTAATTAAATACTTCACAGATTTTTGTTGGCTGGGACAAATAAAATTGTCCAACTGAACATTTCTAATCATTTCAGAGTGGCCCTCCAACATAGTAAATCCGCAAATAACTTCAGAAAAAAGGCTCAGGATGCACCCAGATGCCTAGTTTTGATCCTGTGGAGGTGGTTTTCACGAAAGATGACATTTGGAAGAGACCAGGCATTTACAGTTTGTTTGTTTAAAATTTGATTTGCTGTATTCAAATTCTAATTTGATTGTATTCAAATGATCCCAATCGTTACACCCTAAATAAATAGCATAGTGTTCTCGAATCCTAATGTAACTTGGGAGAAATGTTTCAAAGTGCAGTAGGACATTACAGGCAGCGACCTAAACTGTTAAATTCAGAAAGTGACCATGTGATTATGTACATGCATGCTCCTCGGGACTAGCATGGTGGGGTGCACTTGGGATAGGGTGTGCTTGGCCTCCTAGATCAGTGGCTTCTTGATATCACTTTACATTACTCTGCTGTATGTCGTGATCCTTTCTTTCACTGTGTGTACTGAATTGAAACCAAGGTAAAAGTGCAGCAGCTAAAAGAATATGAATCCTACCTCCTCAGCTCATGCCAAGGAAGTTTAGTGCACTGCTAATGGAGCCTTCAATACAGTAACTACAGTGACAGAGTGCTTTCTGCTCTGCTATGTTTGCACAATGAGCCTCAGCAGTAATGTGGGGTGTTATCACAATTTGTATATATCTCTCCACCAGGGGGAGCCCTACCAGGCAGGAGTGAGCCAACAGTAGATACGCTGTCAGTGCCACCTATATCCCCCAACTGGTATTACTTCATGGCTGGCGGAGGCGCCATCTTGTTCCTGGTTATTGCCATTGTCATGGCTATTGGCTGCCGCCGCCTGACAGCCAAGAGGAGCCGACCCACCATGGCCTACTACAGCCCCCACAGTGCTCACTACCCAAATGGTGCTGTGCCCAGGTCAGGGGCAGGTCCTAAATTAACTGTTTGGGTGGAGAAGGGAGATGGAAACTCCTACTGGTGAGAGGCAGGCACTAAGAGTGATTGAAAGATATTTCTTGACAGGAGGTCTGAAGGCCTGAAGAGTTGGTTTAGTGGAAGGGATACCACAAACAAGAACTGTACCTTCTAGTACCTTCTCACTACCAACCGACAATGGATTTGGACCTACACCCAAGCAAGAACAGAATGGAATCAACATCTTGATGTTCTGCTCTACGCAGATTTTCTTTCATCTTTTTTTCTGTGCTCCATCTTTTGCAGTACACTGAGACCCCACAGGTCTGTTTGGCCAGAGTTTACAGCCTGTTTACTGCAGTTTGTCTGCTCAGCTTATGCTCACTTGTTCCTGGTTCTCACTGTGGGCTCATGATGAATGCCATGGTGAAACTCCCCCAGCTGCAGAACCATCAGGAGTTCAGTGAAGATAAACACAATGACCTTAATTGCTGATCCAGGACTGAAGTGACTTTGATACTTTGCTAATCTTTGGCTGTGCCTGAGATGGAAAGTCTTCTCCTAAACCAGTCCCAAATCAGGGCTAGATTCCCAGAGCAGATAATGGGATGGATCAAGAGATCAGGACTGTCTTCAAGCTGTCACTGGTCTGAATGGCACTGTATAAATGTGGTATAAACAAGGGAAAATAGCAGTAATGGGTAAAATCACAGTGGGTGAATTGGATTTGTGCTTTAGAAGGGATCCTGATGATAATTATGATTTCCATTTGTTTTATTTACCCAAAGAAGGAAATAGACCACTTTAAAATGGGTAGTGACTCTTGAGGAGACTATATGAACATTTTGTGGGATGGGTGGGGCATTTGAAAATGGGTACAAGCCCTGTGGACATGCATTAAGAGGTCTAGTGTATGAAAGTAGCCTAAAATTTGATTTGTGCACTAGCCCAGCAAAAGCAGAACTCAAATCGATCAGAAGGAGAGTAGAGTGGAAATTGGGCAAAAATCACATTTGACGTGGTCCATTGTAAACTTAGTTTCCATCAAAGTGAGACACAATGAACGGTGGCCCAACGTTATGCCTAAGAGATATAGAGAGAAAACCTCCTGCCTGCTTCCTTTAATGATATCGCCAGGGTGCTGCCTTTGTTCCTCACATTTGTTACCACAGAAATCCCCCTCAAAAATAACTGCGTAGGCCCGCTCCACTGAGAGCCAGAAGAATGTAGGCGTGCGTTATTCCAACCAAACGACTGTTGGCACGCAGGCCAAGAAAACAAGCCGTGTAAACAAAGAAAGCTGCTTCCCTTAACCACCTTGTCGTAATGAGGACGGAGAGAGCGTCAGCGAAAGAACAAGGTCTGCAGACTCCCGACAGCTACTAGCCATTTTCCTGTGCCATAAGTTCCAGGTCTCCTAGAGCGGTGAACGGTGCTGGGTGGTTCCATATTCTCCGCCATTCTTGGATTTGAACTAATTAATGATATTACTTTTGCATTAGAGCACATTGATTCTGAAAATCAGACACATCCAGCGACTGCTTCCACTTCATTTCTTTTGATGGTGTGAAGATATTATTGACAGCACTGTAAAAGTGTGCACTCTCGGTTAAATGATGTGCATTGTTGATCAGTGCACATCTTTTCACACTTTTACACAGTGTAATTCACAATTACTGTTTTTGTCCAAATTGTGCAGTAAAATGTGCGGAAATGTTCCTACAGAGCGTGTCGTAACTTAAAAAAGGATTAAATTTTAATTGAATTTAATTAGTATTCTAAATGTTCTTAGTTGTGAAGATTCTGAACGTTATGAAAGGTAGTTAAGATACAATGTGCTGAAATGACTTGTGCATATATATATATATGCATGTACACGCAAAAATATGTCACTTCACTATCTAGTGTACACTCATTGTCTATTTTATTAACATGTTTATGACCCCTCCCCCTGTGGGGCCCTGACTGTTGATGAAGGGGGGAGAAATAGTTTGTAAACTAAAAAGTGCTTCTATATGGTCAGTGGAGCTGATGAAACGGAGAATGAGTGTAGAAGGTAGGTGTGTATATATTGTTGTTGTCTCAGGTATTTCAGCGTAAGCATCATGATCAATATAGATATATTACTGTGTTAGGCTTATAAACTGTGGGCACATGGTCTATAAAGCTAAACCTTGATGAGAGGGTTTAGACTCCAAACTAAGCCTAAACCCTTAATCATCACCGGTTGGGTGTTGCTATAGAAACAAGTTGTCATGAGGGGGAGAACAGAGGAGGTGGGAGAAGAGAGTGAGAGAGAAAGAGAGAGAGAGAGAGAGAGAGAGAGACCTTTGACTCTTTGTGGGCTTTTTAGTGCCATTTCCAGTATACAGAGAGGCGTTGAGAGATGTTTTGGCACTGGCTTGCAATGTGCTTTTAAATCAACCAATCTTTCTCTCTCCAATACCCCTTCCTCTTCCCACACATTTTTTTCCAAGCTCTCAATATTTTTAATTAGTTAATGGATGAGATAGCATTTATTTAAGGTGCTAGAAGTGTTCTTTCCCACCCCGCCATCTCGCTCTTCCCCAGAGACCACATTAATGAGCGAAAGCTTTCTCCAGGGACATGCAGCTACTTATCGCCCAGAACAGCGCGATGCCAAGCAGGCCATCTTTTTCTAATCTCCCCAGATGGCCTCACTGGGGAAAAGTTTCAAAAAGTGACACATTGCCCCGTTTTCCCACCCCTCCCTTGAACAGATAGAATTGGATTTGATGAACAAACCAGGGCTCAACTGATATAAGAATTTATCACTGATACAAGTATTTTTAAGGTGCTGAAACGTCTGATAACTGATAATATGGTAAAGAGCGCTTGACTGGTATGAACACGAATTTGGTATATACGTTTATGCTGGCTGATTTTTGTCAAGCTCAGTCAAAGACATGGTACCAGCAATGGACCCACAAAAGACCTCACCAAGAAAGTTCTCCTCCACTTTGTTACCCTCCTCACTTTGGGTTTAATGATCAAATTAGGGCTCAGCCAATGTGGAAAATAAGCTCGAGTACTAATATTAACAAACATATGTTTGTTTTAATCAAAGAGCTTTATTTAAATTGTGATTTAGCGCCTGATATGACTGGCAGTCCTGAAGGTGATTACATCGGCCGATGTTCCTGGCCAAATACTGTACTGATGGAGCCTTAGATCAAACCCCTGCTGTTATTTCCAAGATGGAGAATGACTCATGTTTTGCCTTTGGACACGGGCATCTCAGGGCTTGTCGAACAGGCGAAGTGGGCGCATCCTCTGAGGCGTTGACTCTTTATCTCGACCGTGTAGAACAGATCGCTGACAATGGAGCCAGTCAGCCCACACCTTCACGGGCTTTCGCCTCGATTTCTCTGCCTTATTTCATTTTGGGTTTAGAATGCTCCAATTCAGACACATCGCAGACAAAGGCAGTAGTGTTACCTTTAAATCCACCTAAAGATGTTTGAAGTGTTGGGCTTTTTTGTTACACCACACGGCTTGTGTAGGTGGTTTCCATGGCGATGTATTCAGATTCATGTTTAAGATGATGATGATCACATGGGGAATGAGCCATCCTTGTATGAATGTACCCGATAACTGTGGCCATGCTATACCTCAATCTTAAAAAAAAGATGTGCTGTTTAAAAAGCAAATGTGAACAGATTATTTTTTGCTTGATGAACTGGATATGTGCTTTTCAAATATGATAATAAAATGTTATTTTTCTAAATACAAGTGTATTTATCAACAATATTTATGTAGTCACTGTATGAGTGTCTGTGTTTCCACTGCGGCTGTTAGTGAGAGAGTGCGCATGCTCGTGTATTTGCCTGCTCAGTATGAGTAACTCTTCTTCGTGTCTCCATCATAATACTTATTCTCAGAATTCATTATAACATGTGACAATTCTTTGTTTCACGGAGTCGTTTCTCCCTCCACAGTTAAACGAATGGATCCTAGGGGTAGCCGTCTCCTCAACAGCAGAGACCAAATAGATGCAGGTACGTTAGTGCCAAGTTTTACGCTGTGTGTTCTCTGTGGTGTTTTGACAAAAAGTAATTTAACCATAGCACCCACAATTTTACATACAGCCGTATGCACTAATTGGTATAAGAGCTTTCGAAATGAACACTTTAATTAAATTGTTTAAATTAACAAGATAAATGATCAATGCCACACAGTTTCTTAGTTTGTCTCCGGCTGAACCCATCTGCTTAAACACTGCATGCTGTTATGACGAATATGCAGCTATATAGGATATACCACTGTGTTATATACTCATATAGAGTCATGCAGTCTTGGAAAGAGCGTTTACCTAAAACTACTAATATATAACTATAAGTACGTTCATATAATGTTTCATTCATTTTGAAAAGATAAATCATCTGTGCATTACTTTCGTCAGTGTAGTTTTCTTACTATGCAAACTGCTAATAAAGGAATATGGGGATTTTTCCATTACAGTCTACACCTGGGCACAAACTTACAACACAGTAATGTACTTTGAGTGCATGCGTGTGTGTGTGTGTGTGTGTGTGTGTCTGCTCATTGTCCGCACCCTCATGTAGGCCTTTACAAGAACTGAGATGTCGCTCTTATCAGCCCATTGCTCCCTCTCCATCCTCCTATCACACGTTTGCCATCCATCATGCCCACAGAGACATCTTTGTTTTGTGTCTTAAAAAAAAATAAAGACAGGGACAAGTTAATTACTGGCTCCAAATCTGTTCATCTATATGTATTGTCAGTCCTCTCCCTACTCTCGCGCTCGCCTCTTTCCTTTCTGTCTCTCTCTATCGACATATCTCGTTTTTTTCCTTCACCCTAATGAAACATAATTAAGTCTCTCTCTCTGTTCCTCGCACCCTCCTCCCCCGATGTCAATCACCTGAGATTCATCTGCTGTCACTAAGTGGGTAGAAGGCATGTTATAAAAATACAGCAGACGTTCCGTAGAACAAGTTTTGAAAAGCTTTAAATCGCTGTCAGAATTCATTAATGCCACAGAAGAGCCTCCACAGAAAGGATCATTCCTGCTTTAACCTGCGCCATATACGGATTATTGCTAAGGCCGAACTAAGCCTCCACTGTTTACATTGTGTACAGGTGTGCTTTGTTTTCCCCTTAACGTAGTCGATCATCCAAGACATGCTGGGCACTACATAGGCTAATGTAACTAACCAGTAATGTTCACCTCTGCTTCACTAAAATCACACTAATGGTGAATGGAAACAGATATTCCACCATTACTATTCCAACAGTAAAACAAATGTTTTCTGCGATGTTGATGACAGCTGTAGGTCAGAAAGTAGGCTCAAATCCTAGGACTGCTAGTGGCACCTCTGAGGTATCCTTGAGCAAGGTACCATCCCCACACACTGCTCCCTGGGAGCTGTGTGCCTGGCTGCCCACTGTTTCACTTGGTTAAATACAGGGAAATCATTTATTGCTGCACTGTGTGCTGTTGTGTGTTTACATATGAGAAAATGGTCAATTCACTTCTTTGGGGGCAATTCTGCCTTAACACCCAGCATGTATCTCTCAAGAATAAGTCTAAAAAGATACGTTGTTGGGTTGATATATTTTAGAGTTGTTAGTTGATCTGTAATAGACTTGCCTATGTGGTTTCTTGCACACTGATACAACTACAATAATAAAAAAAAAACCTCAGGATTTACAGTATCTAGAATTTTACAAAGTCTTTACAATATCTGTCTGGAATAATGTTCCATTCAAAAGTTTAGAATCAGTGTCTTCAATTAAATAAACTAATCCAATATTATGAACAGAGTCTAAGATGATTGGGAAAGCTGTAGCTTTCACAGTGCTTTCTGATTCTACATATTTCTTTGGTTTGTTGTTAAAAATAAATAATAATATACTATAATATAAAATAATATAACATAATAATCAGGTGTGTTATAATAACTCAGACCTGGATTTCATTATTCTGACTGTGGCTTTCTGGTAATGGCGCCGCTGTTTCACTTTCGTTCCAGGTTTCCAGTTTCCCGAATTCAGCACTGCAGAGCCGTCCTCAGAGCCTCCAGTGACACGGGTGCCGGACAAGGAGAGCTCCTGGCTGTACACCCTGGACCCCATTCTGCTGACCATCATCGTGATGAGCTCTCTGGGTGTCCTCCTGGGCGCTGTTTGTGCTGGCCTGCTGTTGTACTGCACCTGCTCCTATGGAGGCTTGACCTCGCGCTCTTCCACCACCCTGGAGAACTACAACTTTGAGCTTTATGATGGCATCAAGCATAAAGTAAAGCTCAATCAACAGCGCTGCTGCTCGGAAGCTTGAAGCCCACCAGTTGATGTAGTTTGGACATGGTGAATTTGAACCGTGGAGCGGCCCTATTGGACTCTACTGGCAAGGGAACACTCAGCTGCTGAGTGGAGTGACTGCAGGAGCCCATTCTTTCCTCTAAGCTTCACTGCTTAGCTCCAGTTGCGCTTTCCTGGATTTTCTGATTGGATTGCATCAAAGATGGAATATTGGAAACTGCTTTGAGAAATCAGAAGTAAAACATTATCCCAGGCTTAGCCTCAAAAACAGATATCAATACATATCAACGTTCTGCCTATTTCCAAAAAAGGAATGTATATCTAGATAAAGCTTAGATTTTTAAATGGGAGATATACGTCAGAATTGAGTGGCTAGACTTTGAAGTACTCTTCATCTTCCACAGTTGTAGATGTTTTGCAGCCTGTGGCTGATGTTGTGAGTTTTTTTTTTCTCCCGCAGGCCCAGACATGTGATGCCTTAATGCTGATCCATGCTTTTGAGGCTATCAGTGGCCAAGACTGACCTTACACTTCACACTTTTTGGCTCTTTACAACCCTTTGCTTGTTTAGTGATATTGTTTGGTGTTTCGATTTGATTTTAAACTATGGAATCAGAAGGCACGGAAAAAGAACCTTCTCCTGATATAGATGAAAGAGAATTTGGTAGATTTTGTCTGAGGCGTCGATGTTTGAGGCTGTGTATGTTAGGAGACTAGGGGACCACATTCTTCTTGTGTGAAACAACAGGGAATTTTGTCAATGCAACCTATGGATTGCTGTAAATGGGACGCAATGGGTTTTAAAGTGTGACTGATTTATTCTAATAGGCAGACATTAATTTATTTTTCAAAAATAGGCCTAGGCCATTCTGAATTGTCCTAAGGAAAAAGGCTCAGAACTTACTGATTTTTCTGTTTAAATCAGTGATGGTCCTAACAAATAGCCTTGAGGAACTCCACCACTGGTGCTTAGATTGACCAGGGTTAAGCACACTTCATCTGCTTGTTCGTTCCTGTCTCACCCCATTTTTTCCTCTTTTAAATTTTTTTTTTTTTTTTTTTTTTTTTTTTGCACCCCAAAGGCTGAAGGTTCACAAAAGACAGCTTCAGTGATAAATCAGGTTGGATCTCATGTCAGCCTCCTTTGGGTTTTTCAAAGACCAGATGAAATAAAAAAGAGCCAATCAGAAATAGTAAACCTTTTCATAACCCCTCAGATGGATCTTACCTTTTGACAAGCATGGAAACCTCACACACATGTGGGAAACACACACACACACATACACACACACACACACACACTACTTACTTGGAAATACATCACAATTGCTGAATCTCTGCAAAGAAAAAACAAAGGAGAACACCAAGTGGAATTATGAGAATGCTCACCAAGAGGAACATGCATTCCTGAGGCACTGATAGAAAAGTGTTAGTGTGATAGCTTGTACTGCTGTGGGGGAAATGGACCCGTTGTGCTCCCATGCGCACACATACACATACATACACTCACTCTGAAAGAGGAGTCACTGGACTGGGGGACTTTTCCAAGTGCCTTGGAGCAGTTCTGCTCCAGCCTCTGCTCTGGCGCTATAAAAGACTGCTCTGGAGCTTCAGTCTGTCTGAAAATACTCAAAAAAAAAGACTTGAGAATAACAGCACTGGTAAGACTTCCAATGAATCTCTGGAGGCTTTGTACAGAACAAAAATGTGCTTTTTATGATGATTATTATTGTTATTATGATTATTTAATAAAGGATTGATAAATATGTATAGGTTTTCTGCGGATCCTTAATAGGTCTTAAGAGGTCTTAAAAATTTAAGGTAAAATATTATTTAAAAGTGTGATTTTTGCTATTAAAGAAATTCATTGTAGGGATCTGCTAATTTCTGCATGTTTTAACAGAACAGATATTGCCTAAAATAATCGGTCATTATCCACCACCTTCTACCATGCCTTTCCAGTTCTGCTGTATTATCAAGGGAAGACTGGATTGGGCTCCGTTGGGCTCTGAAAGCATCTAAAATGTCATGACACTCAGCCTCACAGATATTCAACAATGTACAGTCCCCTACAAAAAGTATTCTAACACCAAGGCCATTCTTTGCTCAAGACATTTGTGTATATGATCAAAAGATGAATATGAGAAAATGTTATGGCTATGTATGTTAAACAACACAGAACATAGCACGTTTTGGTATCAAACCACCAGCATGTCATTTTGAAGCTGAGAAAGGGGCAAAATAAAGGTATTTCAAAAACATTGGGCAAAAAGAACAGATAATCCATTTCACTCCAAGCACAGAAACCAAAGCTTTAGGGCACACTTAGTCTGTGATATTACGGAAAGAAGTGTGTGCTTTTGGAGCTGTTTTGGTTTAAATTAGTCCACTGACTCTCACATATCTCCACTCACTGGGCTTTGGGATTAGCATTGCTACCTATTTTTCTTCCTCTTTTGCAAATCCATATTTAATAGGACAAGTGGGCAAGTTTTAGCTTTTTCTGTTATCCTTCTTCCTTCATCCTCCATCTTTAGCTGACCGCTTGTCTCAGACTGATGGCGTTTGATCAGTTGGTTTGTTTGATTATTTGTTTATTTTAGTTTAAAAGCCTTTATTCTTCTATTCTTAAACACAGTGTTATGTTTTTGATTTTAGAAAAGTGGGAAAAAAAGCCTCCCCCTTGATTGTAGGCCCACAAAGCAGAGAAGGTGTTTCATGATCCACATGTGGTCAGTGCCGGATTCTAGGTAACCAGCAGATAAGCTGACTGTCTCAAAGTTTGGGAGTCAAATTGCCCACTTTAGACAGAATGAGTCTGCATTTCTTCTCTTCTTAAATACCTGAGGAGAGCATTGCATTAGCACCTGGTTAGTGCTGCCTTGTCCTTTGAGAAGGCTGTGGTACATTACAGGTATAAGCTTCATTGATCTTACCGGCATTGGGCAACCTATTTTCTCCTCAGGAAACAGCTGTGGCGATTGAAGAAAGTGGCATTTCAGGTTGCTGGGGAGGATCGACCGCAGAGAAATAGTTAACAGAGGACGGCTGGGTGGTGGGGTGAGATGGAGGGATGAAGGAGACTTTGGGGGGGTGGAACAGTAAGGCACTTCAAAGCTTTGATGTTGTGAGCTTCTAAATGAAGGCGACTGAAGGTCCTGGCTAATGGGAGCCCATGGGGAGATGAGAGAGTCTGCAGCAGACACATTTGTGTGGGAGCAAGTGTGTGTATGTGTGTGTGTGTGTGTGTGTGTGTATGGTTAAACAGTGTATTGATCTTGTATGAATTTGTTTTTATAGGTAGATGCCAGTTCTCTTTGTAGCCAGTTGAAACAGATTCTCCACTTGAGGCTACATTGCTATGAAAACATACTAGCACAAATGTGTGTTAAGTACTGATAAATGAAAGTGTGTGTGCACAGACAAGCAGGCCAATTACTTGTCGCCTCCATAACCCCCTGCACTTATAACCACCTGAAACCTGAGACCTGCGGTAAAAATGTCCAATGTAATATAATCAGTGCTTAACAAAGAACCTGAATGTTCCGATGTTTTAAAATTAACATTTGTTAGTGGACCCTGCAGATGTTCTACAGACACACACCTTGTTTTCACTATTGAACATTATGTTTAATATAATGGACTAACCTTAACCTTAACCTAGAACTAAAGTGTGTGACGATTTTAATACTGAAATAAATGTAGCAAACATTTTCCTGAGGGCTGTTATACCAGAGTATTAGGAGACTTTTACCAGACTTTAGTTATTAATGCTAAATCCCTTCAACAGTACATTTTTGTATGCACACATTCAGATGTTGTTCCCTTTACCACTAGCTATAATAATGATTCATTCATTCATTACCTGAGCTTATCCTAACCAGGGTCATGGGGGTGATGCTGGAGCCAATTCCAGGACTCAACGGCCAAAATGCTGAGAAACACCCTGGGCAAGACATCAGTCCATCGAAGTAAATTAATTAAACACAATATTTGATGCTGAAAATGGAATTGTAGAAGGTCTGAGCAGACTCAGACCCAAGGACTTGGTCCAACAATGATGATAGACACATGAACCACGGTGAACCAGTAAATTGCTCAGAGGAGCCGGGCCGTCCGACTGTGTTTTCCCAAATTATTCTGAACTCTTTTTGTTTTCTTGAGTGTTGTTTTCCTTCACTGTCAGATTGAGATCTAATTCTCGTCTGGGGCCCATCCTGCTGCAGATCAGAGAGCTAGGTCCCTTCCGTTTCAGTAAACGGGGCTCACCATCAAAGCTTGGCCATGCTTTCCGAAAGCTGATAAGGTGACTGGTGTTTGGAAGTGGGACGGATTACTATACATTCATATATACAGCGCCTAAAATAAGTATATACACTCACCTAAAGGATTATTAGGAACACCATACTAATACGGTGTTTGACTCCCTTTCGCCTTCAGAACTGCCTTAATTCTACGTGGCATTGATTCAACAAGGTGCTGAAAGCATTCTTTAGAAATGT
>JBBPDB010000083.1:24002459-24012662 GCA_037974465.1 Brachypetersius altus
AGATAATGAATCTTAAATGATGCAAGTACAAATCGCTCCAAATGAAGCTGGATTTCCTCTCTGCGCAAAAGGGTTAATTCACTGTTAGTAACACTAGCACTTTGGACCAAATCATTCCAAAACCATTCTTTTGGAACAATTTATTTCATGACTGAACTTGAATATGGTTAGATGAACTGGAGGAAAATTCATGCAGACATTAATATGTGAAGCTTCGTGCAGATAGGTTCAATCCACCACAGCAACAGCACTGTGGGATCTGAATATGGGTAAGAAAAACCAGCCCCATATTGTGGACAGTAAGACCTGTGTTCTTTCCGCAGTTCTGCCTGACGCTCGGCCAAACGTGACATATCTGGCCTTCACATGTCAGTGATTATCTACAGCTGATGGAGCTGTGTCAGCTTTACACCATGCACACCCTGCACAAATACGCACATGTGCCTAAATATAAAAATGCAATCTAGTCACCTAACGTGAAGAGCAGTAGACCTGCCATCAAACTGATGTCTGCTTAAAAGCCTTCTGTCACATCTGAGAATTGTAAGTAAATCAATTCTGAGTAAGCTGCATATTCTGGGTAATTTACAACAACTTGAGTGAATATATACATATACATATACAAAAAACAAAAGAATGTAAAAAAGACAGGAAAAAGAGATTAACCAATCTCAGAAGAATAGATGACGAGCAAAACTACAATAGCAGCAGGACCTTTTCTCTACTCTTTAATTACTCCCTCCACTTCTGTAACAAATACAAAAATGAATGAAAAGACACACACAAACACACACACATACATAATCAGAATATATATACACACACACACACACACATACATATATATATATATATAGATAGATAGATAGATAGATAGATAGATATATATGTGGCCCGATATGCCGTAATGAGTCGGAATGCCAAAAAAAGAAGAAGATGCCTGCTGCAGCATATAGTGCGACTGCTCCCTTGTCCTCATATTTTAAACTCCCCCTCCCCCAATTTTTAAAAGTTATCTCAGTTTATTTAGTATTAATAAGTTGTGCCCTGTCTGAACACCAGAGTAGAGAGAGTTATTTCAATGTTTCTTTTGTGTATTAGTGTTTGTTTTTGCTTGCCGCACACTGCTAATGCAAACCGCTACTGCTAATGGTTTTTTAAGCAAGTAAGTTTTCTGTTTCTGATTATTTATTTTCTTTTACATTTTCTTTAAGGGTAAAGCATTACAATATGAAAATAGGCATTTTTTTAAAGCAAAACGCAACGCGGTTTTTCACTATACGCGGGTGTTCTTGGAACATAACCTGCGGGGAATTACTGTACTGCTATGTGAACAAAAGTGGAATAACACTTTAAACAAACACTTAAAACAAATAAGGGGCTTTTTGCCAGCAGTGTTCCCTTTAACACAGTCCCACAGCTGCAGTTTAACTATTTCTGTAAATATCAGCTTAAACATTAATGTAATAAAAACAAATATAAGACCAAAGCTATTTGCCACTGCAGGGCATTCACTGTTTATCTAATCTGTTATTGTAGTCAGTACAGAGCATGTGGACGGAACCATTATAGCGTCCAACTCCATATGAAAGTTTATGTATCTGAATGCAGTGATATTAAAGTCACATTTGGTGTAATGGTCAGACGTCTTATATGGACAAAAGTAATGGGAGCGTTGTACGTGTCGTCCGGTTTTCGCAGGGGTCAGGAGTCCCGTTACTTTTGTCCATATTAAACAGCTCAACGCTCATTACTTTCAAAATAAAAGGATTTGTAAAAACCTGCATTAACACACGATAAAATAATTGTTGGTGTTAAGTATATAATGCATTAATATGATAATAATAAAAATAATAATAACTTCTCAGCCCTTATATATATATCTACCGCATTTTTTTGCTTTTGTGACGTCTGGGCCTCTTCTGCCACACCTCCTCCTGCTAGGTTGTTGACACCCGAAGGGAATGAGCCTCTGTTGGCCACTGACTAGGCCAGGACTTCAGAGTCAGCTGTACTCAGAGATGGGAGGCTTGAAAGCATGTTATTTATTTCTCCTTGCTGCTGATTGGTTGCTGCCCTGTGATGCATCTGTGGCAGTTGAAGTCCAGAATTTCCCCCCTGGAGTCTCCAGTGTTCTCGTGTTTTTGTTTTGTTCTTTTTAAAGCCCTGTATTTTTCTTACTGTATATAAACTCATGTATTACTGTAGTTACCCTGTTTACATAAAAAAACTACAGCTCATACCAACGAAACGGTGCAGTCTATATAGGGGTAATATCCAGGGGTTGACATAAGTGGTAGGCAAACCCCTATAGACCTAAGTGGTAAGCAAAATGAGCAGCAGTTGTTAGTCTTCACAGCGCAAATGTGTACCTATTTGTGACTTCATACTGTGTGCATAACTCAGCAACGGCATGAACTTAACCCCCCACCCCCCGGTAATCCAATTTTTTTTTACATTTTGGTGCATGCCAGTTCATTCATGCGGGTACTCATTAGAGTACAGCAAAAAAATAAAAATATGTCAACCCTTGGTATAATCAGAATTTTACATTCTAGCACGGCAGGAGACAACAGTTCAGTGTAAACTGTACAGTACAGATATGGGTTTACCATTACATTTACTTTAAGGGTAAACTGAGTTTAAACTGAGTTTAAAATGAAGAAAATTAAACTGCTTAAGGCACAATGGGTGGAATATTTAAATAGCCTTAATTTCAATGTATGGACCACATGGCCCTGGAAAAGTGGCATATATATATAATAACAATAAGTGAGAAATAAGTGAAATGTGGTTGAATACACCTCAGGGTGTACTGTCACTTTTAATAACATATTAAGCACCACTATGCATTAAATATTAATGTGAATCATTAAAATGGCATAACAACGTCACATGGGTTTAATATGTACTATTTGTTGCTGCCTCTGAATATGTGATAAAAATACTAGTACAGCCATTGGTCCTGAACACATTTTATGTATCTAAGAATAACCAGGTGAAATGGATGGGGTTCCCATATGGAGCAACCTCCTCTTAGATATGTGTACATGCACATGATTCTGTAAATGTGCCAATGTGTGTATATAAACATCCTGTGAATTATTGGGCATTTTAGCTGTTGTCCACTAGATGGCAGTAACTGTTATATGCTGTTTTGGAAAGCCATCAAAAACCTAAAATATTTAAAATATACTATGTAATTGCTATGGGTTTTATAATTGGAGCATTTATGTATAAATGCTAAGCTAAAGGCTAACCCCAACCCCTTCCTTTAACCATGACCTTAATTGTCACAGAATTAAGTATAATGCTGGCATTGTGTTATTTTTATAAAGGGCTTTGCGTTCATTTTGGCAAGGCCATTTTACTAGGAATGACCCTTTGTTATTTTAGAAAGAGTGTTGTGCTATTTTTAGAAAGGGTATTGTGTTATTTGTGGAAGGAACTTTGCAATATTTTTTACAAAGGATATTGTGCTATTTTTTGAAAGGATATTATGTTATTTTGGCAAAGGGCATTGTGCTATTTTTAAAAAGGGAATTTTGTTATTTTTAGAAAGGGCATCATGTTATTTTTTTAGAAAGGGCACAATCACGCCACCCAACCCTATGCTATACTTTATTTTTTTAAATGTATTGTTTCTCTGATGTAGTAAAGCATAGCTACACATTTCTACCTCTTACTGACGTTTAGCTCCACCCACTCACACTGAGTGTTTCATCCTGGCCTTCTCCTTGAATCAGACACAGTGCATTACAGCCAGTCACAACAGTAGTCATTTGCATACATTATTCTTAAAGGCACACAAATGATAGCAAAACTGCCTGTTTTATTCATAAGGGATAAGAAGAGCCTAAAAAAAAAGGTCATGTAAAACTGTGATATGTATTTTTGGAGCATAAAAGCATCATAAATGGACTAATAGGGGAAAAACAATAAAACAGATGAAAAAAGTGAAACCTCAAATGTAAACTCAAAAGCTCAGTTTAATCTTAATTTTGATTTCTATCTGGCTTAAATAAATAGACTGCTAACAAGGTGAACCTCCATAGATAATCTATAGGTCTGTCTCCAGATTTGTGTTTTCTTTCTTTAAACTTACAGATCGATTAATGAAGCCCATTCCCCATTCCTCCAGTAATGAGTTGATCATATTGCGGTGGGCTTATTTATGAGCTCCACATGCTCCAATATCCTTGGCTAACTGACTGTTTTTCCATTAGTGTACACATTAAGCAACAGGTCGATCTTCCACTCATTAACCATTACCTCCAAGTCATTAAGTCCTATGGTGAACCCCTGCAGTCCAACGGTGAGCCACTCTAAGTCGGAAAACATAGGACTCATCTTGAATACAGATGACTTGGGGGACTTACAGATGACTTGGGGTCTTAATTTGTTGCTGCTTGACCCATAATATATCAGTAATAAGGAGTTAATTAAATACTATTTAAATTAGATTATTTAGCTTCTAAACATTTTCTGCCTGCGATGACACAGTAATGACCTTATGTGTGTTTAACTGGTTGACTGATTAATTGTTTTATAGGGCAATGTATGAAACGGAACTTTTATGTGAGCGTAAAATAACTTTTCATTTCAATATATAATGTAAACCTAATTCCATGACATTTCCTTACTTTAAAAGAATTAGCAACCAAAATGGTGCCTTTTTTGGAAAAGCAGTAACAAAATCGTGCAGTTGATAATTTAACAAATATTATGAACAGATCTATAATTTACACAGTATATTATTTCAAAATATTTAAACTGTTAAATAAAAGTGTTGAATAAAACAGCTCAAATAACTTTGTGTCAATTTATTTCTTTTAGATTTAACTGTTTATAACCAAAACTGTATTTTGTGTTATACAGTTGTGTATATGCAGTTCATTACATAAAATACATCCAAAATTAACTTTTCAATTTTGTGTTTTATTTTTTTCCCAATGTGTAAAAACATTGAAATGATACAGAATCCAAATAAATATTTGCAGAAAATATTTAAGTTTCCAATAGATGATCTGTACCCATTTTTGCTTAGAAACTGAACAAAATATGCAATTTGACCAAGGATATGTATGTGATGTGCCGATTCCCTTCTTGTCTTAAAAATAATTTTAATGTAATTTTAGGTCCATTCATAATATCAAAAACTGCAGGCAAGTGTAATTATACTTACACTTCTAATGCTAATAGCAAAATACAAAGGATTATATATTGCACATATAAAAATATGAGGCACACTAAATATGTTTTGGTAATGTGGTTCAAATGTATGAAGGCTGTTTTAAACAAGAATGGTTACTTTTACTGAAAAAAATCAACAAGTTATTCATTAAAACATATTCAATTTAGCAAAATAGAAGGTGTTAATATATTAAAACAAATATATTAAAGGGTTAAATAAGTCCCTTACAAAGTGCACAACATCCTGTGAGATGACTGGGAGGTGTGAGTACTTCCATGAGAATGGCTCTAAAGATAATCTCGTAGGAATCAAAGATCCAACAAGGGAGTTGGTAGGAGGAAAAAAAGAAGAAGAAGAAAAAAATCAATGCAAAGCAAGAAAACAATGTGAGGTCTGGAAACACAGATGTTCAGAGACACTCACACAGACTCAGAGGCGTGCTGAAACTCCCTGCCAGATGTGAACGCACCCCACATCATTTCACAAAAGCCAACTTTACCCAGTCATGGTGAACTGAAGAGTGCCCATGCACACAAATGCCTGGAGTTCTCCAATATGTCGAGAATAAGCAGCACTGAGAAGCTCTACCAAAACAAGACTACAGATAACTTTCTTTTTTCTTTCCCCCTAAGAACAACTTTGAGAAAAGGTTTGACCAATTTTTTTCTTTCTTTGTTTTATAATGTCCTCTTTATCTTTATTCCTTACAGAATATACATGTTACATGTGGATAAAGGTCCTCACAACAAAATAAAAGATGTATTATGGTTTAATAATAAAAATGTGAAGTTATTAATAATGCATTTATTAATAAAGTGTTATTAATATTTTGGGTCCTAGAAAAGGCACGCCAGTTTTACTTAGCATTTTTATTTATAGAAATTCCATAATGAATATATAATATTTGCATTTTTATTCTTGCACACAAGTTCATGAAATTTTCCCCAGACATTCAGCCAAACCCCCTCTAACACCCGCCCTTTTATTTATTAGCTTAATTAGTTCATATTGTTGGCATGAAATTGCGTTGGAGCCATTTCTTTTTTGATGGAAAACCTTATTTAATCGATCACCTGATTGATTTTTGAATGATTAGCCTTGCCAGGCCATCATTGATTTCTTTTGCAACTATCAATTAGAGCTCATTGGAAACCAAGAGCTATATTAGCTGTTGTTTCTGAAGACGGCTTTAGCATTTTTGTATATTCATCTGAATGAGCTGGGCTTTTCACTGAGAAAGCGTGTAATATTTTTCCTTCACATATCTGCATCTAAACGTCTGTTTGAGTGAGCATGTGTGGCATGAAGATACATCTGCATTGGTTTAACCCACTGGGAGCATATCTCAGCAAGTAGCCATGCTTTCAGCCCCAGGTTGGCCCAAATCATCTGGACTGCGGAAAGCGTGAAATTTCTCCAAGCTTGGACACAGAGCGATTTCCCCCATCCTCCTCAGTCTACAGCCTAAACCCCCATGCCCAGATACATTTGCAGTCTGGTCCAAAAATATCGACCGAATTCTGGTCAACAAAAGGCTGAGTATTGCAAAGATGGACCTGTGAATAACACAAGAATTAAAAAAAAAAACAGGGTGCAGGCGCACTTGAAGGGATTGTGTGATTGTTTTAGGAGATGGTTATAGAAGAACAGTTAAAAATGAAGGTTCTAAGTTCAAATCTACTGTATTTTTCTTTTCCTGAAACTGGTTCTTCTCCTGAAAGACTTGCAATGGAACCTAAAGTGGTTCTTCTGAAGGATTGCTCCAAGGAACCCTTGTAACAGTGGTGATCACTTCATTAGAACTCAAGTGTTTGCTGGGAAGACAAATAGATTCCAATATTCTGGCATATGATGAACTGAACTGAAATACTCTCCATAAGGGTGGACTGTGAAGGATGAACTTGTTTTTTTCTTTTTGTTTCTTTAGGCATGGGCAATCTATGTCCCTAAAGGTCAGCTTACAGTGACCTACCTGTAACTGAATACCGCCTTCAGTGTCCAAATACTGTCAGAGATAGTAATCAATTACTTTAAAGCACTTAATCCCATTGTATCTTGAACGCTTTCCCTAGAGTTGGGACTGAAATCCCTGCTCCCTGGAGTGATTCTTCTCCAAAAACACGAGGAAACCTACCTCTTCTGAAGGCCTCAGAAGATGACCTTGTGGGACCTCTCAAGGGTCATCGGGTCAAGTGAGTCAGGGTCAAGCAGGCCCACGGATGAGGATGAGCTGATTTTTGACTGGTGATACTAGGGGAAAGGCCTTAAAAAGCAGAGGTTTTTGATCTTCGCAACTGTTTTGGTATGGTTATGATGTTTTTATTAGGGACACATGGCTTAATCTTAAAATATGCAGGGGGTTTGGCAGGGGGTAGTTTACAAGCAAAAAAGCAATTAGTTTAGATCAGTTTTACAGTGGTGTATAGACAGTAGTTTTTAGTAATTCATGTAATTCAGCAAGATATATATAGTTAGATTATGTAGCGCACATTCTTTTTAAACACAATCCAAATGAACACAATAAAAACATGTGGACTTTTTGCCTGGTTTTTGCTTTGGAAATATAACTCTTGACAAATTGTATATTAATTGAAAATGGATACTGGATTTTCTCTCTTTTCTCTGATAGTTTTTATCTACTGGGTAATTAAACTACCAAACAATTTAATTAGATGTATTGATGGAGTGTATGTATGCAATTAGTTCTGCCATACTGACTCGGTGATTAGCAGTGCCTGCAGTGTGGTGGACTACTGGTTAGAGCGTTCGCCCTGTAATCAGAAAGTTGTGGGTTCAAATCTCAAGATTGCTAGTGGCACCTCTGAGGTACTCTTGAGCGAGGTCCATCCCTACACACTGCTCCCCAGTCCCCTGTGTTCCTGGCTGCCCACTGTTTCCCTTGGTGAATGGATTAAATACAGAGATTTCATGCTGTTCACACTCTGTGGTGTGGTCACTTTACATATGTATGGTGGCCATATGACTTGCAATTAGGATGGGAAAACAAGATAGTTTCACTAAGGTCACTTTTAATTTGAGGTTGGTTTTATTAAGTTTTGAGATTTTGGTTTGGAATTTTAGGACCCATTTAATGGAAAAATCTGTTTCATGCAGTTTGTGAACATGTTAAAGTTTTTAAAAAAACCTACTCAGTCCCCAGTCCATACAGAAATGAAAGACGATTTGCTCTGCACATGTATGTAGAAGAGTGACTGCTTTTAGGACGAGGCAAAAGACAGCCAATAAGCTGAAGCCCACTTTAAGACACTCGACTTAAAATGCTTTGGTAACAACATAATAAGACCAAGAACCAAGCAGAGTGGCATCTGGCATGAAGCCCTTCTTGGTGGACTGTAATGCAAGGCTCCTTTAAAGGGAAATATTGATGGCATAGAGCTTCATGTGTTTACTCTGGTGCTCCTACTGTTTCAGCTGATTGAGATAGTCCTATCTTGTGCTACTGGGATGGATGGCGTAGCGTGGTAATGGAACCCAGGTGCATGTTTGTGTTAGCATTTGGGCCCCACAGAAGAGGGAGTGTAAAGTTGAACCACATGGAAAGAGCTGATAACTAGTAGGGTGTAGGCTACATGCACATTCTGCCTCATAGTATAACATATGCAGAATTATGTCAATTGATATAACCAAAAATGGCAGTTTACAAAGAGTAAATAATTACAATATTTACTCAATTATTTAGTACAAACCTTTTATGGCTCAATAATGACTTCAACAACTGATGGTAAATGATGTGTGGACATGGTTGAACAGTATGCAATGTTACACAAAAAGAATACCAAAATGTATGTTGCATAATTAAAACAAACAGTTGTTCAATTCTACCACAATAAGTTTATGCCTAAAACCTAAAAAGCTTTTTTTTAAAAAGCTATTTGCACTTTTAAAATATGTTAGCTTAAAAAGAATCTGTTAATTGTGTTGAAATTTAAACCAACCCACAGAGCCCTGAACCCAAACTGGCAATGGGCAATGGTTTGGCATGCATTTTTCATAGGTGAGATACTCTACATTCAAAATGTACTGTAGTACATTTAGCCATTTTTTATATATTTTCAAGCACATTCAATAAATACACTTTGCCTATATTTCTGTTGAATATGGTATATGAGAAAGGTGCCCTGAATACTGAGTGACAGGCTTGCCTACAGTATTTTTTTGTCTAAGTACACAACTACTGATCTCATGGATGATTTCTAAGGCTATAATGCCTCGAAATATTTTAGTTCACTCTTACATCTATCATGCCAGGGCAACATCCGGCAGGAGACAAGCCTGAAAATCTCCCTGTCCATAAAAGAGCTGTGGCCAAATCCAGAATCAAGCCAGTGGAATTCCTGGCTTGTTAACCAATCTGTCCCAAATCGCTTAACACACCAGAACAGGCACGACCATTTTACTGGACTACATAAAATCAAAATTGGAAAGGACCCTGATGATGTCATAGCTGTGCACACATACACACATTTTTTCACATGCACACACACACACACACACACACACACACACACATATATTCACTTATTGTTCAGCTCCAGAACATTATGATGTTCTGTGCATGTACTTAAGTACTTAAGTTATTATAATCTAGAAATGGCTAGCCAGGTGTGTGTGTTTCTCTCGTCGAGGAGATGAAGTGGCACAAGCATGCACTATGAGGAGAAGACAGTGAGAGTGTTATGCCCTGGATAATTTTCTTCTGGGAAACTCTTTTACATGTACCACCTTCCTAAATGTTGTTGCAGACCAAGCACACACCTTCTAGGCTTCTCTCAGCAGGATGATGCGGTCTGCCACACTCCAGACAGTGATTAGGAATGTTTGAGGAACATCTCAGAGTTCATGGTGTTTAGTAGGTATCCAATAATTATATGTTCCATGTCTATTACATTTGTGTAAGGTTCTACATGTAATAAAATACAGGGTGGGCCATTTATATGGATACACCTTAATAAAATGGGAATGGTTGGTGATATTAACTTCCTGTTTGT
>JBBPDB010000083.1:24012762-24030223 GCA_037974465.1 Brachypetersius altus
CCACAAACAGGAAGTTAATATCACCAACCATTCCCATTTTATTAAGGTGTATCCATATAAATTGCCCACCCTGTATATGTATGATAAGTGTCGAATCACAAATCTTATCCTCAGTAGAAATCAGAGACTCAGTATCATTGCTATTTCAGACAGGACTGAATGGGGAGCACAGCATTGTTCATTGTCTTCTAAAATATTTACTGCCTCTATGATTCCCAGGCAGAGAGCCTCCCAGACAGGGAAACTGTGCAGAGCACCAACACACAGCATTCATCAGGGCAGATTAGCAACATTTTACACACATACACACACACACACACATGCACACACACACACACACACACACATACATGCACACACCCTGCTAATGAACTGGTGAGCGATGTTTATGAGGAATCGCTTACCAACCACGCAGATCAGTAACAGATGCCTTCTGGCATATGAGTGTGCGCTGGAGCCAATTTGACCACTGCTCTGATTCCAGCATATGAAAGACTGGAATGTCATGGTGTTCCCTGATCTCTTCACCAGATTGCCCGCTCAAATGCACCACCCTATGAACCTTAAAAGTATGGTTCACAGATTTTAAAAAAATATTTAAAAAACTAAAAAAAACCTTAAAAAATTTAAAAAACTTGTTATAAGCAGTGCTATACATCCTATCCCTGTTTTCTTTCTACTTTAACATCATGTGAACTATTCATGATCAGTGCAACAATAGAAATGGTGGAAATTAGCATACATTAAGCATATGTTAGCAATGTTGTTATTAAGTGACCATGGCAAGTTTTGGGGGATTTTATTAGCCATATTGCAATAAAGATCTATACTGCATGAGGGGGCAAATTTGGTCTGACAAGTTGGGTGGGGCGGGGGGGTGCTGCGTGACCCAACTTCAGAAGGCTACTGTAAATGTGCAACTAGGCAAAAATGTGTGCCTATAGTTAGAGTTATAATACTTTGTATGTCAGTATTGAAAAATAGTACAATCTAATCTATTTTTCTAATAATATAATAATTATTACTGATATTTACTGATACATATTCAGCATTCACATTTCTATCAATCCTGGAGCCCATCCTGGTAGTTGAAGTACCTCAAAATCAACTTACCTTGAAATACCTCAAGATTGACAGAATTTTTTTTTTTTAAATAATATTATTAATGGCTACAGCATAAGTCAACAAATCATATGGGCAGGGTTGTGCTTCATTCTTTTTGTAATTACTGACAACAACCAAGAGAAGATTTTTTTTTTTTTAGCATTGACACACAATAACACAATAACCACCAACGATGATGGGTGGTTCAGGGCTAGGTGCTTGGCTAAGTTCTGCAGTCAGTCAGTTTTGAGGAATATAGCTATCCCATGACCAGTGAAAATAATCTTGCATATTTGATTTTATCATTCTTGAACAGCATTACATAGAAAGCATATTGAATTTTGAACATATCTCTAGATATCTGAAATACAACATTTGAGTGTGTCTGGTGAGGTTATTTATGTATATTGTATATTGGGCTGGACCCACAGGCATCTAATGGTTAGAATTACCATGGAAGCCATTCAAAAAATTACAAAAGATGTCTGACCAAAAATAAGTACCGCCTGCACCCTAAAATTTACAACTGTTCTTGCTGACTTGTTGATTCATTTGCATATCAAATACAGTGTATCTAGAGGTTCCTAAGCCATTGCACATAGCATTAGCAGATATCATATTGCAATTATGGACCAAAGATGGTTCGTCATGCTTTCTAACGTTTACAAGGGGTCTCATTGCCTCTTAATTTACTTATCAAACTGGTAATGCTTCAGCAGTCAGTTCAGAGAGATGATTGTTAAGTTACTAGATACAGCTTAATAGAGCAAAGAATCCCCACTATCTGAAACGACTTTGGCGGGGTGAGTCTTGCATCACCCAGGCAGATGCTGACATACCCAAACGAGGTACTCAAGACAGGGATGAGTCCTTCGCGCGTGGCTAGCGCATCGAGATACATTTGCCCAAGTGTGAGATTAGCTGTCATCTGCAGCCGGGGATGTGTACACACATATGTAATGACAGCATTTTTGTTTGCATCTGGCCTCCTTATGCCCATGTTTAGAGAGACTTCAGAGCTGTGGAAGATGAGCATGAAAGGAAATTGTGATGAACTCTCTTCTCCGAACCACACCAAATCTGCTCTACATTACACTGGGAGCAATATCAATCCAAACAAGCTGCCTCTGCCCGCACGGGGTTCATGACTTCCTCTGAGAACACAGCCAAGGCAAGAGGTGGGAGCGAGCAGAAATCATTAAAGTCCTCCTCTGACGGATGGAACATGGCACATATGCTAATTCCCAGGGCAGTGCCGAACCCCCGTTTTCCTTCTTGCCCTGCTGTCCTCTCCAAGGAATGTTCGGTTTAGGGGTGGATTGGAATCTAGCATTGGATAGGGTGCGAGTGTCGGTATATGAAGACAAATCAGTATAGTTTACCATGACTTTCTGAAGTGACTTCTTTGTCCTTGGTCCTCAACATTTGACAACTGACACAGTGAGTTGACTGTAGAGGTGACTGGTGCCTGGAATGCTTTGAAGAAGTACTTGCATGTACATTTAAGATTTAACACAATTAAAATAAAAAAAGCCCCATCCCTGATAGCTTAATGTTAACATTGATTTGAAGTTAGTAAATGAGACATATTATCAGAGATTCTTTTCAGTAGTTCAATCAATTTTTACATTTCCCTGGATGCAAATGTAATCAGCCAGTCAAGGCATGTTTGAGGTTTGAAGCTTCTGGGCTTTAAAATTGTACAAGCCATTAGAAACTTGCTTTAAACTCACAGAGTTGTTAAGTAATCTCACAAAGATTTAATTGTGGTTTCCGATACTGTATGACATATTATAGAACTCATGGGGCCGTCTTCTGATAGGGCCTACTAGTTTCTAGGAACTAGGAAATTTTCTAGTGTATTTACTTAATTATTTAAATTGTACAAAATATAAAGTTTTTATCATATTTGTGAACAATCAAGCGTAAAAGATTTGATTTACAATGAATGTGAATGATTATTTTGGAGGAGAGCGTCACTCTGGGCCTTCTGGAAGTAATAGATACGTTGCTGATAACGAATTTGATTAGCAGTCTAATGAGTAAATTTGTGTTAGATCTGTTTTTTTTTAGCTTCTAGAGTGACAAACATATGATCATGTACAATGCCATTACCTTAGAGCTAACATACCACTAGAATCCAATAGAGGAATGCATTGCAAGTTTTTTTCTTGTTTTTAGACCATGTTATGATACGTATCCGAACTGAAGGTTCCCTACAACATAAGTAGGGTGTATAAAAGTGGACAAATGATACAGATGCCCTGCCAAGTTTTGGCATTCCTTGTTAAATGACATCACACATTTTGCTAAACAATTACTCTTTCTTCTGAATATAATACATATAAAAATATTAAACATAAAATGTGATCTGCGCAATAGGTATGGCACTTTTTACCTGTGTTAAACTCAGCAAATCAACATAAATGTAATATTTACACGACAAACATCACTTCATCAGGAACACTGTATATGGGAATGGGACGCATATAAAAACAACATGTCAAAACAGTTAGACCCTAGCTGAAAGACATGCACCCATGCCATAATGAACTTGTGTTGTTTTTGGGGAGCTTGGGAAACTTGACATTTTCCCGCTCAACTCCACAAACACTGTCCACATGCCTTGTGCACAAGATTGACAGGCCCAATTGCATGCACATGCCTACGAGTCCATTTTGCTTAATTTGATGACTCCTGAGTGTGGACCCTCCCTTTGGGCCCTCCTTTTCCCCGGCTCCTCCGATCCGAGGAACATCTTCATCTCCCCCTCCATTACGACAAACAAATTATCCCAATGAAAAGCAAAGCCTTCCTCATCCACATCTGTGCCTGTAGTGCCTCCATTCCACACTCCTCCTTTTTTTTTAACACAGTCACGAGAGAATAATATGTGGGGTGGAATTTGTGTCAGCCTGGCTCAGGAAAATAAGATATCATGTCTTTCTGTCGGCCCGATGTCAGCCCCTCAGTCTCAAACCCAAACGCATCATCCCCACACAGCCTCCTGAAGGAGCCCGCCAGAGCCAGAGGTTCAGCCAAAGTTCAAATGTCTGCAGCCACCAAACAGCTCTCTCTCTCTCTCTCTCTCTCTCTCTCTCTCTCTCTCTCTCTCTCTCTCTCTCTCTCTCTCTCTCTTCATCTTTCTTTCTTTCTCTCTCTCTCTCCAAAGGGGCATGGGTTTGCTTCCTTGCACATTTAATTATCTCTTTTCTTGCTATTTTCTTTTTTTTTTCTTCAATCCCCAACTTCTACTACATCAGCCAAACTTGTAGGATGTTCGTCTCAAGGATTTCATCATGTAGCGTGTAAATAACCTCATCCATAACAGGAAGAAGGGGTCTGTCAAACGACCACGTTCTGGTATTAATCTAATCTTGTGGGGATGCTGGGAGAAATTCTGTGTTAGGAATTCTACAGATGCCGTCACTGAAGGAGCCATTAATAAAACACTATTACTTGGGCTGTGCAATGCGATTCCTTTGTTATCCAGCACAGACTTTTGTACGTGGGACTGTGGAAAGGTTACTGGACTTAAAAGGGGTTTGAGCTACTGGTTTATCATGGTGTAGGGAAAAGGTTTTGAACTGATTACTGAATGGAATTCCCCATTTCAAAACAACTTATCCACTTATAGCACTGTATTTCCTTTTCATGAGGGTGTTTTACGATCATTTTGACTCTGCACCAAAAACAGCTAACATTCATTTTTACATGACCATTGTCCAACCTTCCTTAATTCTTTAAATTAACGGGCTGTTTTTGTTACTGTGTCTTTAAATCAGATTTATGTAAATGACCACCATTGGCAGCTTCATTCAGAAAAGCAGACCAGGCTGAAACATTTGTAACTTTAACCTGAATGGCAGAGACTCAGCAATAGGCTGATTAGGATGACTTATGTAAATGTATTGGTTTTTTATAACATCACAACAGCAGACAAAAAATACAAACCGACACAAACCCGGCAAATTTTGCATCTTGGATTCCATATATTGACATTCGTTCACCTTACAGATCATTGCAGATAATTACAGATAATTGTAGCTCATCTCTTAATTTATAAAGAGATGGGCTTCTGCCCATCATCAGTGGTCAGCTGCAGACAATAAGGACACTGCTGACTGGATGTTTTTTTGATGTACTAATTTCAACAGAGTAAAATTAGACAGAGTGACACTGAGGTGTAAAAATCCCAGCTGTGTTACTCATGCACTTGTACCAGCACCACAGACATTACAGTGTCAATGTCACTGCTGTGCTGGGTGTGGTCCACCATTCTAATAATATGTGGTTAGTGGTGGTCCTATCGTGGGCATCTGTAAATCTGAAATGGGCAGCTATATGTTTTTGTGCAGGTAATAACACCATAAAATAATCACTTCTGGTTCTTTAAAGAAGTGTTTTTGTGAGAGTAAAAAACATTTCAGATTGTACTGCACAAGTGCCCATTCTAAGTAAAAGAGAGTTATACCTCAGTGTCATCAAAATCTCATAAGATGTTTCTTCAGAAAAAATGAGATTTCAAGCTGTAGTTTCAAAACCTAACATCCAAAATGTGTAATACGCTCAATCTAACCACTGGATAATGGGTCTCGTTTAAACAAACAACTGCAGAAAAGAGTAAAGCAATACATTCCAAACCTACAATATCAACCAGGGGCCCCAGGGCTTCATGGTGAGATGGATTCTCCTAGGCCATCTCATGTCACACCAGCTTTCACTGTGCAAAGCCACTACAGAGAGAGTACCCTGCCCACCATTGCAGTTGCCCAATCCCTAAAACATGCTTTCAATTTTCTTAAATCAAACATGTCAATAAAAACAACATATCAGTGTCCATATTGATACTATTAGAGAGCAAGCCTTTAATATTTGACGGGCCGGAGTCGGGGGGGTTGGTTGGCTGGGTTATCCTCACTGTGCAGAGATAGATACGCCACGTTCAGTGTCAGATCAGTGAGCATAGCGGCTGTTTTGGGAGCCACTTTAGTTCAAAGTGCAGGCAGAATTCCACAGCAGAGCTGGTTTTTATAGAAAGCTTGTTGGCTTGTTTCGGGGCAAGTAGCAGAGTGTACTTAAGGGAGCCTAGGGGTTAACATAAAGTCAAATACAATCTAAGTCCTAGCCCACAACTCCCGAATTCCCCCATTTCCCCCCACTGCCCCCGATTCACGGCCCCCTGTTCGGAATGTCACAGCTTTATTTGACTATCATTTTGATGTGCTTCCAAATCCCTTAAAGCAGCCCGAAACCCGTATTATGTCTTGAACGTGTTGAGTTATTACATTTTGTTAACAGAACAAATGCTGCAGCATAAAAAGTGCAGATGCTCTTTAACAAAGAGTTCTAATTGTGTCGCAGATGAGAGTCTTGCCCAAGGATTAATATCGGTGTAGTATGTTGTGCATCACCAGAAGCAAGCCTGCTCTGCACACCAGACCATGAGTAGTGTCTGATCCTTCTGTATTGCTAGCAAGCAAGTGGGCATGCAGCTGTGTTAAGATATTTGTCAGATTGTGAATATATCTTTATATAGTAAAATAATATATAATAATATTTTCTATATATATTATATAGAATATATCATTATATAGTAAAGTGGTAAATGTTACAATATCAGCATTTTTTAAAAAAAAAAGGTGCCATTAAAATAAGTATTAAGCTTTTCTTCACATATTAAGCTTTTCTTGTTTGTTTAAGAGGGAATACCTGAAAATACTGATATATTTGAAATAATGTAGCCACAGTCTACATAATATTTCAGGCTTTATATTGAAATTCCACCACTTGGACATGACTTCCCTTAATGACTGTGGCTCTCACCATCTGAATTCCTTTGGTCACTTTAGTGAACAGTGCAGAACATGTTGCTGCTAACTGCTGAGTAGCACTGTTGTGGTCGACTCCTGTTGTGTGTAGTAACAGTATAATGCTTGACATGCAGTTTATATTTAAAGTCATAATATATTGTGTATTTCATCGGAATAAGACAACCAGAACACCACCACAACAGCAGGTCTAGTGGGGTGTTCCTGGTATGTAGTGGTCAGAACCCACTAAAAGTGCTCCAAGGAAGGATGATCAGCGACAAGCACATAGGTGCCCAAGTTTTAATTATGCATGTGAGAAGAAAAGGCTAGCCTATCTGGTCTGAGGCCAAAGTAGAGTTGTTGTAGCACAAACTGTTGAAAAGGTTAATACTGGCTCTGATAGAAAGGGGTCAGAACACACAGTGCATCACAGCTTGCTGTGCATGAGACTCTGTAGCTGCAGACCGCTGTGAACAGCCTGGTGAACAGAGGGCACCAGGATGCTCTATGGGAAGAAGGTGAGGTGGCAGAGACACTGATGCTCTGCGTAATGTTCTATTCGTAAACCTTGAGTCCTGCATTCACAAGAGTGTTGCTTTGACACATACCCCTCATATTAATATTGTTGCAAATGGCAGTTCACAGATCTCCTGCTAACATCTTGGTACAGATACCACAGCATCCCTTTAGAGGTCTTGAGTTTTATTGTTATGCCGAGTAATGCCATATAGGATGGATAAAACAGGGACAACACAGGCACCCTACATTGTGTAGAAAATTTTCTTACAGCATACATAACAAATAGACAACTATACAACTATATGATGTATGGGAGGGCTAATGAGAAGGTACATTTAGGTATCTTCTACATATCTCCTCTTCTTCACGTTTGCCCTTTCACATCTTCCTATCATTCACTAAAGAATGTTCTCATAGCTTTATGTTTCTGTAACTGTGGAGGATGGGGATATTCTTTCAGTCTGAAAAACTTATATCTTCTGAGTCATACTGCGCAACAAGGAAGATCTGGCTTCTATAAAGACATTGTATAAGATTACAGCTAAATCATTCTTGTGGCTTTTCCTGGGAAAACCTTATGAAGTCCTAAAAGTCGCTTGGTTATGAGTGGGCACAGCGGGTCTGGGGCCATAGAACATGGAGCGAAACACAATATGAGCGCAGACCATCCTCCAAATAATAATGTACTGTCAGGGAGGAATGATAACATGATAACTCATGGAGCTTCCAGAGGAGCATGACCCGAGCCTCGCAGAGAAATCATCCATACCAATATGCACATCTTTAATTCGTCTGGCACACGTCATTTAATAACGAAAAATGAAGCTTTTTTGTTGTTTTTTTTTTTTTCGCTTCGCTGCCACACATCTGGTTTCGAACCCTTCAAGGCTCGACGGCTGAGGTATTCTTTTATGCAACAGAAGATGGAAAGAATTATTGAATGTTTCATGTAATGAAGAACTTCGCCGCCACTGTTGGTTTAAGCGAACTCAATTTTGGGGCTAGCGGGGTTCCAATTGGCTGTGAGCACTATCAATCACGTTGCCACCAGATTTTCATTAAATCAAGCATTGTGAGAAAAAAAGGAGGACTTGGGCAAAATTCTGAGCATGGGCTCAAATGAAGGGAGCACACATAGGTCCTTCACCGAAGTGGATCAAAGGCAAGATAGTGGAAGCCAAAAGCAACAATTAAACCGTCTCTTGATCAATGTGTCATCCCTGTTTATTGAGTTTGGGAGTCAGCCTTGGGTCAAACTGAATCTGGCATTAGCACTGAAAAGCAGTGGATTTGTTGGCTGGCTGTTGAAGGGTATTGCGGGTGGCCTGTGTGCAATATGTGACCATCGCTAGTACTGGGAAGAGTCAGGCAAGAAAAGAAAAAGTGTTTTCCTCAAGATGGGTCTTTGGAAGAAGTCTCTTGAGGTCACCCCCTTTGAGAGGTAGCAGGTTTTTATGTTATGCTCTGTTACCTATTACCGGCATTGAGAGCCAATGTAATAGATGTAATAGAGAATAGCTACAACACTAACATTATTTAGGTTAGATTAATAAATATAAACAGGCTGAGTAGAACAGTCTTTCCAGCCTTTCTAATTTTGACAAAAAATAATGTTATTAATAATGTTAATAATGGAAAATAATGTTATTCTCTTGGTAGTTCATTTTCTGTGTTTGGATCATGATTATCAAAAAGCAGATATCATCAAGATCATTTCTTCGCCAAGGTATTGGCCCTTGGAGATCTCTTGGAGATTTTCACTTTTTTAATCATAAAAAGTGTTAGAAATTCCATTCCACAAATGGCTCACAATACATATTATCTTTATTCTTTATACATCACTTTTACTATGTTAGTAAAGTCAGTATTGTAACTGACCGGCAAACTTCTTATGTATGTATATATATAAAATCAGTAAAGACCATAGATGTACAAACATCTGTAGTGTCCTAAGAGCAATTTTAGCCTAATGCCAATCATTCAGTGCTTCTTTCTTCATTGCATTTGTAGGGCTTATTGTGTATTTTACTATCCTGTCAAAAAGTCCTTGAAAAACATAAATGCTTGCTTCCAACATCTGAGGTTCCTTCAGTATATCTTCCCATTGTAAGTCAGTCTGATGTCAGCATTAGGGGCCAGTAGGGCTTAGCTTTACCTGTTCCCAGAGATATTCATTAAAGGAGGACGCGGGGGTTCCCATCGCTTTGAGAGCCATTAATCAAAGCTCTTACGGATGGATCAGCGATCCGATTCCTGTAGCACACACGGCACGGCAGCTGGTACTAATCATTGAGTAGGATCCCCCTTACCCATTTAAGAGCACTGTGACTCTGAAAGCCTGCGTGTTACCAGATATTTTCTCTTTCACCTGCTCAGTGGCAGAGTTTCCGCTTTTAGATGCCAAATCCTGACAGCACTTTGTTCTCTTTTACTGTGGACATCTCCTAAGACATGAAGTGGATACTCAGTGCCTAAACTGCCCAGTATCGCATTGCTGATCTGTTGTTACACATTACTAGCACAATGTGCATTTTCACAGAAGAAGTGACTGTGAACCCCTAATGCCATGTGGTTGAAGACCCTCAAAAGAAAAGGTCTTATTTAATATCAACTTTTCAATGTCTCCAAATAAATCAGAATCAGAATCTGAAAATTGTATTGCTCCTGGAGGAAACTGCTTACTCTATGACTGCACAGTCACAAATAGACACAAAGATCAAATAAAAAGATTAAATATTATGTAAAAATGAAATCAAATTATCCAGACAATACTCTGTGCTAAATGTACATTGCTCTATTAATAAAATGCTGTGGTCAGTGAAAGAGGTAGATATAAAATTACTGTTGAAGTAGTTCACTAATTAACACAATGAGCAGTTTGGAGGTTACTCTATACCTAGTACATTGCTGTATGTAGTAGTGGCATAATAGTCACATTGCACATGATGAATTATTACACACAATAAAGATATTTCACAAGATAATAATAATTGCACATCTGAGTAGCAGCAGGATATTGCACAGATTATTGTGTGTGTGTTTGACAGATAGAGTCTCCATTCAACCACAGTCTTTGACTTCCTCACTGACCACTGAGCTTGCATTCCTGATCAGCTTGTTGACCACTTTAATGCTTCCACCCCAGCCCAACACAGCATAGAGTGGTCCTGGCTACCACAGACTCATGGAAAATACACAACATGGTATTGCAGAGTCTTTATAGGAAGTACAGCGTACTTTACCTGTCTTGTAGGTGGGCATAGAGTCCTGCGACCAGTCCAACTTATTATCCATGGACACAACAATATAAAGGAGGTAAGATGAAGAGCAGCATTCTGGTTAGGCACTGGTGCATGGCTGATGGCTTTTGAGCAACCTATTAAAAAAACAGGCTAAAAACATTACCCCTCTGAACAGCATCAGTCCCCTGGCTGCTAGACTTAAAGCTTGTCTTCACACACCTCTGCTTGTGCTGCATCCTTTGCTTCAGTCCCTTCCCACAGACAAATGCCTTTGTACCTCCTTAGCTGTCTCCCTGACACCTGACCTGAATGCTTCCCTCTTCTCATTCAGGACGGCTTTGATGTCTTTGGTGACCCAAGTTTTATTGTTGGAGAAGCAGCATATGGATTTTACAGGTACAGTGTTATCAGCACAGAAGTTGATGCACTCTGTGACACAATCTGCAAGGCTATCTATGTCCTTTCCATTTGGCTTATAAAGAGCCTCAGAGTCTGAAGTCTCTAGACAGTCCTACAGGGCTGCACTGGCCTTCTTTGACCACTCCCCTGCAGTCTTGAGAGTGACTCGCTGCCTCTTCATCAGTGTAGGTTGGTGGGCAGGATATGAACCAGACTGTGGTCAGATCTGCCTAGATGTAGGATGGCTGTGCAGCCGTATGCCTTTCTGACATTAGCATTTAGCAAGTCCACTGTCTTATTCTCTCTGGTAGGACAGTCCTATGTATGAAGTGTCCTCTTAAGAGAGGTATGGTTGAAGGTATCAAAGACGAGAATGAAAGCATCCGGTTGTCTTCTGCTGTCACAGAGTGGATCACGGCAAATGCCATCGTCGCATTGGCCGATGAAGGCATGTAAACAACAACGGTGATCATATGTGAAGATGCTGAAGTAGATGAAGTAGATGTTGTTACATTGTTACGAGCTCATTTTCCTGGCTGCAGACACAAAATATAATGACATATAGTGAAGGGATGTTTCAATATTGCATTAATGATTTTTTCCAAATTTGTAATTCCTTCCCCTAAATCCCTTGTTAGGAGATCAACAAGGATTAAATGAGTGCATCACTGGATAATAAGACAAATGAGTTCTTCTTCTGCACTAATAGACATGTTTCTGAGATGTCAGAAGATGTGTTTTATATAACACTCAGTAAGATGTAGAATCTTCTCTGGTGCTTCTAATTAATTTATAATTAATTTCTGTTTTTGCCTGATTATTTATCTGACGAAACACTGTGAATATAAGAATCTCTTTAAACCAAGAGTAATACCTCTGACTTTTCACTGCAAGCCCTCTACTGGACAAACAACAGGCTACAATTTATCTCGTTACACCCAACCAATAGTTCATTCAGCAAAAACTGGTCTCTACACTTTCATTCTAACGCAATAACTCCTAAATTATTTAAAATGCAGGAGCTGCAGCCTTTCAGTCATTTGTAAAAAAGGCTGACAAAAAAAACCCCAAGACGTTATACAACAGTAGATATTGTATACTAAACTAGTGTATATTAAATTATATACATTTAAGTGTCACAAAACATTTAAAAGCTTTCTTTCACCCCCAAAACCTCATTAACCATCCTCAAAACAAGAACGTATATGCTCTGTGACCATAAAACACAACACAATTAAAGCATTTGCACTTCAAGTTGTCTAGTTAAGTTTAATCTGAATGATGCTTTACAATTGTATATCTGAATACAACAAATAACAAAAATGGCATTTTCTTCTTTTATGTTATTTGTAATACAGTTCTCTATTGTGGAATGTATATATTCCCCCAAACTCACTAAACCTGCCAGTTAACAGATGAGCTGGATGTTTGAGAAGGGGAATCATCTGAAATTGCTGAACTCCCCAGTGACCATGGATTTTATGCAACTCCCTTTTATGCTGTGCTACTTGAATGGTTTGAAGGCTGCCCTATACTGCATAGCATAATTAACATAACAAATAGATGCAAATATTCATAGTTTGAAACTAAGGTTGATATATAGTCAATGACATACACAGCTGTAATGTAACCCATTTGTACAATAAATATGTCGCGAGTTACTGACTTACGATAAGACAATATAAATGTTACATACATTTGAAATAATTTCAACAGGGCTGATGATGTATTTAAACAAATGAAATCTGTTTTAGTATAGTAGCCAAGCTTTGCTCAAATATCCTGGTCTTTTATAGTATAGTCAAATATTAGTTTTAATTAGTTTGCCAATAATCTTTTTATTGCCAATAATCAACAAAAATCCATCCATCAGCAATAATCTGTCCATTATCCATCCACTGCTAATAATGAATCCATTTGCCAATAATCCATAATTCTTGTTGAAGTAGTTATTGTTGTTTAGGTAAATTCCAATATCAAACAAACATGATATCATTACTGATTGTAGTGTAATGCATCTGAATGGGCACTATTATGGGCCTTATTTCTGATGCTGTTATTACACAATATGTCTTTACTATCAGGACATTGCCCCCAGTGTGATTAAATCTGGTCACCGAGTGCCTCGTTGAAAATATGTGAAGGAAGAGAAGAAAGAGAGGGAAAGAGAGAGAGGGAGGCACTCCAGGATAACAGTCCTAGCTGTCATGTTGAAGAAGAAGAACATCCTCCTTGATGCTCCACTAATGACGACTCTTTGTGTCTCCTGTGATCCTACTCGACATTGCCCAATACGAGCAGAGGCCAGACTGAGAGAGCTCATCTGGTACGTATATAAGGTCAGCCTGTCGTTGTGGTTACTGGGGGAGGTCTATTATTCTATGAATAACCTCAGGCTGGGTCAGAAGATGTGCACATCTGGCCTCACAGTAACATAATGCATTATTGAAATTGATGCAAAGTAGTCTGTGTTTGCACAGTTTAATCTGATATGATGGTATATGATATGATGGGATATGGCATGATCTGCCAATTATGCTTTTTTTAACCCATTAGGCAGCATGGAAAATGTCAAAAAGCATTTCTGTTATTGGACTGCATGCGTGTAACAACACTCAACTCAACGAACGACTGTTAAGATTTAATCAGAGATGAGCAAGTGTTTCTGCTTAAATTAATTCATGCAAATCAATTATGGTCACACATTACTTCAAGCCTTGCCCATGAGAACGGCGTGACACTGTCATATGCTTTTCACAGGAGACATCATAAGCAGTTGTGATAGGTCATACCAGGACATGACATCGATCATAACACTGACACGTCTGTTTGATTTGAATCCTGTTTGCAGAGCCTGGCAGAAAGTTAACTAGGTCTTCCCCTGTGTTTGGATGCGCACCAGTAAGAGAGTCCATTTAGGTTTGAAAAGACTTCTCACGTTCTACCTGTTTTTTGAGTATGAAAGTCCTCCCACATACCTTATTAAAGCACTAGCATGCACACATAGCCTTTTTCCACCAACTGGGAATGGGATAGTGGAAGCTTCTTTTCAGGATTCTTTGAACCATGGTGCCACCTAGCAAGCCAGGCCACATTTCCATCAGTTTTAAGAAGAATCTTTGCAATCAATGATGTGTCAATGATTTGCACAATGCAAAATGGGAGTGACCAGGATTGCAGATCACTAAAGATCACCTGCAAGGTTTGCAGACGTTTGTTATCATCTACAAAACAAGCATGGACCAAGTACCTAATGAAATCACATAATGATACGCTCACTCATGTTATTATGGTTCATACTGGAAAAAAAAATTCATTTGGTTGGGACCCAACATTTTAGGTTGCAAACCTAATTTAGTTTTTGGTGGAAATGCTCTCCAGATGGTTCAGAATCTGGTGCACAAACTTCCCCAAGAACAGAACACCCCAAAAATGAATCTGAAAGAAAAGAAAATCTTCTGTGCATGTGAGCAGTCCACTGATACAGTAATCACCCAGTTTTACGCAGAACAGGACTCGAGGATCCAGTCACACACAGATTTTTTATGAGAATCTCATCATTTTATGTGGAAATCTCCATGACAACCCTGCAAATATTCTGCACATTTATTTTTTTTAACGCATTTAAGTTTTATTTTTAAATTATTAAGAAAAATTTACTAATTTTGTAATGTAAATAGTAGAGATGCATAGAAATGGTTTTTTTTTTGGCCAAAAATGAAAACTGAAAATGAGGAAACACTTTGATGAAAACTGAAACCAAAACACAGAAAGAAATAATTATTATTAAATTTTTAAAAGAATAAATCTGTTACAAAACAATGAAAATATTTATTTAGCATTTAAACAATGCACAATATAAAATACAATTTGTAATAAAATATTTTACTTGGCCCCACTCATGAATAGCCTAAAAGCAAGATAGCTGAATTATTATACAATTGAATATCTTCTCTCATAAAACAAATTAATTCAAGTGCATTTTAATTTTCTGAACTAAGTGCATGAATAAAGTGCATTCAGAACAAGTGCTTTAAAAACTGTTGAAAGATAATAATCTCTGTAGGCCTTTAACAAAATAGTGTATTAAAATAAAAAATCAGACACAACAAAAGGCAAATATTTTTTTATTTATTTGGTGTAATATGTATTTAGAGTTTTCAAATTATTATCTGGCATCCTTTGTTACACATATATTATGTTAAATATTATTTAAACTATTTTTTAAAAAATTTATACTGTTGCATGTGTACTTCATGTGTACTGAAGAAACATTGTAAGCATATTCATTTAAAACAAATAAAACCACCTTTCATATGATATTCATGAGTACCATTAGCATTAGCAATTTAGTTTCCACTATTTCCGATCTCTCCTTAAAAAGTATACATTTATGGCATAATTTAATCTTATATATTACAATGTGGTCTTTCATGTGGTAAATATATTATTCAAATAAATTATAATTTTTTTTTGTTATCTCCTTGCCGAGGACAACTGATTTTGTAGGCAGTGGGCCAGCATAAAATTATTAAATTAATAAAAATTAAAAGTAAGCCTATAAAAGAATCTTATATGTGCAAATGACCCCCTGATTATAACCTTGATTATTTTTTTATTCATGAAAAAGTTCTTAATTTTGAACAGAAATTAACTGAGCACTTTTCTCAAAAAGAAGTTTTGCCAAAGTTTCAGGAATCAGTGATATGTATACATATATGTATGTGTGTGTGTGTGTGTGTGTGTGTGTGTGTGTGTGTGTGTGTGTGTGTGTGTGTGTGTGTTAGAGAATTAATACAAAAATCGACTACAGAGACACAAGTCGATGCCCCCTGAGAGAAGTTGACTAGTTGTGTGTTTTTTCCTCTCTCTCTCTCCTAGCTTGTGTATGCAATGTAATCTCTGCCCCTGACAGGCATTCCTTTGTTTAACCAATTATTATAGTCCCTTCATAAAAGGGGTGGTACCGTTGGCATGAGGGGAATCTAAACACAAGACCAACAAGACCAGAGACATGCAGCAGAGACGACAGACACACATCACATATGTTGAGATATTTCATTCTAGACACACAAACAACACAGTGACCTGCACAACCTGCAAGTTGGAGTTAAATTACAGTAAAAGTCCCAGGGTTCTGCATCTGTAACAGCTCTGCTAGAAAACATGGCTAATGCTAGCACTGCAGGGAGTTCTCCTGTCGTGGCTTAAACTGTTCCCACTTTCAGTTGTACAAATGCAGGTTTCCATTTTAACTCAGACTTCATTAATAAACAAAAACACAAACAAGGTGTGGGCCAAAACACAATGCAAACACAAACTCCAACAGTTGAAGACAGACAGAAGATGAGTATAGATGACAGTGGACCGAGCCTGGGACGCATCCCTGATGAACTTATGCATGAACCCAACAGGGGTGTCAGAGGCATTCAGAATGTGGAGGGACACACTAGCGGGGTCCTCCCCCTGAAAATTGTTTATGAATCAGATGCCATTTCCTGCATTCTGGTGTATTTTTATAGGTTGTTAAAACCCTAATTTTACCAACAAAAGTGACTTAATTAAATGTAGGGGGGTCCAAACAAATAATTATGAAATGTGTGGCAACGCCCATGAAACCCAACACAGACTTCAACCAATGACAGTATATATCAGTTCAACTTAAACTCACTCCAGCTGTGACTAAACAACATGAACTCAGCAACTTTCAAAATAAAAGTTCCACATATAACAAACAATGGTGGACTCTAGTAGCTGCTGACCGGGGGTGTTACACTCATACAGTTTATAGTCAGTTTACAGCACTGATAATGCAGAGGAATAGGCCAATAATATGCATAATCCAAGAAAAATATATTAAATGTATTTTCTAAGTCTATCGATTCATGCCTCCCTGTCGAAAAATGCTACCTTTAAGTTTATACAGTCAGTTTACTGCTAGTTTATTACACTGACGATGATGAGAAATAGATAATAATGTGCATAATCAGAGAAAAATATTTTTTATTTATAATATATAATTTACCCTATCAGAAACTGCTACCTTAAAGTTCATACAGTTTATACAGTCAGTTTACAACGTTGATAATGATAATAGAAAAATCGCATACTCAGAGAAAAATACTGTATATTTTATCTAAATGAGAAGAGCTTAGTCTAGATAGATCATGTCATGTCATGTGCACTGGGTCCCAGAAGTGATGGGATATATGAACAAGAAGAAGGTAGTAACCGTTGCTCAGTCATTGAGTCCCATACCAGCTCAACTCAACCTCCAGGCAACTGGTACCAGTTCTTCTCTGTCTCTAATATTATGCGGGTTCCCGGTGGGTCTCTCAACTATCTAGTAGAGTGTTCTCAGAACAAAACGCGTGGTCTCCCAAC
>JBBPDB010000083.1:24035797-24047682 GCA_037974465.1 Brachypetersius altus
CACACACACACACACACACACACACACACACACGCACACACACACACACACACACACACACACACACACATAAGGATATTGAATGCTAGGAAATCTTTAGGACACTGTCAGTCAAATAATATTTTTAATCAATAAAATATTGAACAAAATATGCCCAAAATGTGCATTTGTGCAAAATATTTTTCTTATTTTTTTCTCACAAACTTGCCCCTCAGTTTTGGGAAATGCACTTTTGCACTTTCTATTGCACTTTGTTCAAAGTTTGTGCTTGAATGAATAGTTTAGGGTGGTTCGATGGTTGCTAACTAAGATATTTCACAGCAAAATACCAGCTCAAAATATGTGAATAGATATATTTAGGTTACATTTTGTGGATTCTACATAGTAAAGTAAAAGATTTATTAAATGGGTACAATATTTTTAATAATAATAATAAAAAAAATTACCCTAATGAGTAAACCAATAGAAATGGTCTTAAATTAAATTAAAAAATAACAATAATCTTAACACATACAATTTGGGTAGTTTGTTATATTATGCAAGTCTATGGGGCCCACTGGTGTCCCAAAAAATTTCTGCCAATATAAAAACGAATATGAGACAGAAAAAAAGTATGTCAAAAGGTCAGCATACTCGCAACAAAATAATGTACAATATGTTTATGCTTTTAGCAATCTGCTCCAAAACATGCTGAAAACGTGTCTTCCCCTTCGCACCGCTGACTCTTGGAGACACCTGGGCGGACTGCCAACGCTCTCTTCACCAACGCTCTCTTCACCATTCAAGACCGTTCAACATCGCCGGCTGCTGCAAATCCGCTCCAATCTGCTTGCCCAACTGTTACTTATGGAAGCACTACAGATCAATAAGCCATGCACAGCAACAGACTGTAGGTAGTAGGGCTAGACAAACATCACATCAGACCTCCAAACTTGTTTGAAAAACTTTTTAGGAAAAAAAAACTTAAACAAAATCCTAAACAAAAGAGAGTTTTTTTCAATCATCCCCCAATTATGCAGTCCAGACTCGGGCCGATCTTGCATGGTTGGCGCCTGATAGCAGAATCTCCCAATAGTAGAGCCAGTGGAAACTCAGCTTAACAACCAATAACAAGTGATTTAACACAAAGGTAGGCCAGGAGGATGGAGAGAATATGTGATTCTCTCCATCCTCCAGTGGGAAAGATGTTGCATTGACCAAATAAACACTCATGAAGAAAATATGACAGTCCAGTAAAGAAAATGTTGGGTTTAGATCCTCTACACACTGGCTGCTTCCTTCTCTACTAAATGAGGAGCGTGATTTCTCTGAAGTGTCACTATATCTTTTCAAACTGTAACTAATGCAGTAAAGCTGGCTAGTATCTAGGGTGACTAGGGTGGGAGTTGGATTATCCTATCCAATGCCAATTATACTGTTGAACTTCTGGTTATGGTTATGACATCACTAGGGGTTGAACACCTGAACTTCCAGTGGTGACCCTGGTACCTCAGCCTTACAAACAATAAGAAGTGACCTAACAAAAATGAAGGTTGGCCAAAGAGGATACCAGCAGCCAATGGGAAGGATGTTGCATTAACCAAATAAATGCTCATGTAGTAAATGTAACAGTAACTTAAGCACCACAGCACACTCACTGGAATAAGAATTAATATGAAAGGTACTCTTGTGCAAACAGCTGTGTCCCAATATCCATTAATGCTTGCTCGCCTTGTTGTTTTTAAATATAAACAAAACAAAGGCTCAAATCAAACACACACACACACACACACACACACACACACCGCAGGTTCAAACATACTATGTGGCACATTGAATGGCATGAATTAGCCGGTTGAAGATTGCAAAAATTCACTCTGATTATAAGCAGCATCTTTGAGGGAATAATAAAAAATAAAAAGAGGACTAAACACAAAAACGTGTCTCATTACCAAACACTGCATATCTGGCACTCCACACAATCCAATTACAGCATGCAAATGATGTTGGACTGCTTGAAAGGGGGAGTGTACTGCTGCTGATAGCCCTACCTTTATCGGGTCATTCACACACACACACACACACACACACACAGTCCCCTTCCATGGACAGGAAATAGTCCAAGAATATGTACACAAAGATCTACAAAGACACACACGCACACACACACACACATACACAATGCCTCTTCTACTCTCTCTGCAACATGCCCACACTCATTCTGGCAGAAAACGCCCATCATCAAAACACTCACACACACTCACACGCACACAGTCCAGGTTGGGTGAGCCAGGTGGTGCGGACAGGTGTTGAGTGTGTGTTGCCTTTTGAATGCCACTGTGCACTTGGCTTGTTTCCAGTCAGCTGGAATGGCAAAGCTGCGCGCACACACACACACACACACACACACACGCTTCACGCGCCTCTTCACTTGATTGGCTCATTATGGGTGGAAAGGGTGAAAGATCTTGACGCTCCATGTTCGTGTCATTTGCAACAGCGCCCCCTCTTCGGCTCCCCCATGCGTTCACCCCCTATTTTGTTCCATGTACAACCCGCCCCAGCCCCCCAACTCGCTATGCATGGGCAGCCTACTCTGTGAGAAACAGGAAGACTACTTATACTGCGGTGCTGGACTAATTTATACGAATAACAGTGCATCCGAGAGAGCAAACGAGAGCGGAGAAAAAAAAGAAACCGTAGAAGAGGAAAATTACTTCCTAAGAGACAGAAAGCAAGAAGGTATGGGAGGGAGAGAGGGGGTGAGCGAAGAAAAGAGAGAGAGAGAGAGAGAGAGAGATAGAGAGAGAGAGAGAACCCCTGCTGGTGACATTTCCAAGCTCAGCCGGCAGACAGTGGAATAAATGAATATAATTAAAGAAAGAGGGAGAACAGAGACAGAGAGAGAGAGAGAATAAATTGAGCAGCTTGTCTTCTGTCTGCTGTCCTTCTGTTTATGAGCAGGCAGTAATTGTTCACCATAGCCCCAGGTTATTATAAACAGAACTTTTACGACTCACCTTTGGGGCTTTGTTTGATTGATTAATTTATTCATGTATTTATTATTATTATTATTATTAGTAGTAGTAGTAGTAGTAGTAGTAGTAGTATTAATAATAATAATAATAATAATAATAATAATAGCAACAACAATAACAATAATAATATTGATGTTTGATGATTATTATTATTCCTGTGTTGTCCCGGTTTGGCTCGATGAATATTCATGTTGGTTCTTATTAATGTTTATATTGCCATATTAGCTCAAGGCATTTTAATCAAGGCTTTGGTTAGGAAAAGGAAGAGAAAAAAAGGAAATGTGGCACTAGGAAGGTGGGGTAGGGTGGATGTGGGGAACGCTCTTCAGACTCCGCCTCCCACATTAAAAAGCTGTCCTGCCCTTATATGCATATTCATCCCCGCCCTCGTACAAATGGGTCCCTTCGTTGGCCTAATGAGGGCAGTGATTGGATATTAGCCTCTTAAATGCCGCGCAGCTTTATTGCTGAAGGGACCGAAGTGAGGGAGGCAAGCATTTAGAGTCAGCATCTATTTGTCATTAAGTGCTAATGGAGTAATACTGATTCGGCAGCACTTTAGATAATCTTGGAATTCACCCCAAAAATGCATGGAGTAAACTGCTGATGCACTGATGTCACTGTTAGATTCCCATCTTATTCTTGTTTGAAAAGTTCCCCTATTTCTGCCTTATCCTTCGGATTGTCTGATGAAATCCATCAGTCAAGGGTGCCTATTAGTAACTAATGGCCACAAGCTCGTCTGTCAGGGGGAGTAATTGAAATACATGTAGGGGCAAACGGTCTGGACGTGTTGGAGACAAAGTGGGGCGAGGCACGCTGGATGAATTGGCAAATTGGCATTTGATTAATATGAGGCTTGACCCCCATAATCGCATTCTTTACAATAGACCGGTGACACCTATTAACCACAGTAATCACTTTTGCTGGTGTCGTGTGTTGCAAGACCATGACATATGGCCGCCTTATTGAAATAGATGCTCGAAGTGGGAGGCGAGAGTCCTAATAGGCCCTGCATTTATACCATCCCGAGGGAGAAATATCTGACAATATGTACAATTATTTAGCCTTCTGTGAGATCCATGGGAAAACTGGACCCCCCCATCCGCCCTACCCTTTGAATCCTATTTCTAGCGCTGATGGCATTCCCTCTGCACTGTGTATTTAAAAGACAGGAAATGACATTGCTAACCTTGGGACTCACTATAAAGGAAACCGGGTCTTTGAGACAGCAAACTTTGCATGAGATTTTTCTGTGTTTTGAAGGAAAAATGGAAACATGTTGAGCCAAGTTTCAGACATTTTTGAGCAATGGGAAAGAGCTGCTGAATTTTAATAAATCTTTGGTTAATGTTTTATCAAAAATAGTTTGAGGGTCTTTCTTTTGTAAAATAGAGCCAGAAAACAAAAAAAGCTACACTGTATAAAAAACCTAAAACATGTAATCATGAATAATGCTTTGGCATAGAAATACTGCACTCTTGAGATTCCTAAATGGTTCCTGGCTTGAATCTTGATTCAGGAGGTTCTGTAAACTCTCAAAGTCCAAAGTTAAGGCTTTTACATCTCATTTATAAACTGGTTCTTCAAAGAACCATCCACTGAAATGTTCTTTATGGAAATATGGATGCCCATCACCCCACTCTTATATTTAAGACTGCTGAATTGATCTCCAAGCTGCATCACTGTGCCCACCTTTGGCCAGGAATGGAGCACCCCAACCAGTCTGATTACATTCTCCAGTGCTTTCTTCTCCAGGTGTCAGCTCAGACCTTGCTTCACTCTTTGATAGACTGGGGAGTGGCCACCATGGCCAATCTCTGGTCATTCATTTGCGGGTAATGATTTTGGAACAGGGCTGCTAATAGGGCATTATGGGAGTCCCTGGTTCCCCTGACAGCTGATTAATGTCCACTGTGATGACATCAGCTCCGAGAGGGAGTAGATAAAAGAACACTTGTATTGGAGGGAGCAGGATGATGAACGAGCGGCCACACCAGCGACTCATCTCATTATGGACTACAGCCTGCCGGCCATTTAGCTAATGTAGCGAGTCATTGTGTGCCCAGGGACCCCGGGCCGCAGGTTTGGAAATTAATGATACGCTAAATGTATGATATGGAGTTTGACCCTGCATAATACACCGGCGTATAGGATTAACCTTGCCTTGTCAGACGGCGCCATTGTTGTGCCGCATGCTGCGGCAACGCATACAAGCAGGTGAAAAGAGATATTTATACGAAGCCATACCTGGATTTAAGATTCATTTCATGGACTGCGGCTAAGCCCTAGAGGAGGATTAGGTGAAGAGAGAGTGTGCTTTCAGAGTCAGCTGAAATGAACCTCTCATTTTAAAAGACTGCGGCTTGAAAGGAAGGATGGAGGGAACTTGGGTCTTTATTCCAAGTGGCCTTCCTTAATGATTTCTCTATGAACTAAATAATCTCTGTAAAAACATATGGGAGACTGCATGGAAGATATCAGACCAAAACATAGCATGTATAGCAATGTCATGGGAAGACATGCTGCCTATGGCATCTCCAGGCAGGAGCACACATCTCTAAATAGTTTACTTATACTTTACGTAAAGTATTCCTTATTCACAGTCATTCACTTTATTTTCACTAGTCTTAAAAGAGGATGGTTGTTAAAGTAGTATTTGGCAAAAGAGATTCACAAAAAACATTCACATAAATATAAAAGTTCTCCAAGCCAAGGACCATTTAGGAATCTTCTAAGATTGTAATAAGCGTAGTCTTTTTCACCTTTACCAAGGGTAAGCCCCCATTCTGCTCATCCCACGAGGCAGATGTAGCAATACAAATCTTCATCAGTGAATGAAAGAAGTCTGCAAAGTTCTGGTGGGTTGGTGTTAGACAACTAATCACTTAAGCTTAAGAACTTCTTTAAAATGTAAAAAAAGGACATAGGATTCAGGTCCTAGCCATAAATGATGCTTTATCTATGATAACCTTGACTAAATGATAAGCTTGATAACTGACAGACTCTGTGGGACCAGTGGAGGTAGTGTCAATTTACAACCAATGAGCTTCAAAGGGTTAAGAGTTGGCCATTTATGGCCTTTTACATATCAAATAATCCCTCAATGGGAAGGGTCACGTTTCACAAAGAGGGAGCCTGAGCCATGCACCTACCCACTGGTCACTCTAAATGGCTTCAAACCATGCAGAAAATTATTCGCTGACCCCTCACGCACCTCTGCATGTGGGGCAGTTGTAAACATCCCCGCTTTTGTTGGGGATTAAAACAGGCGGAAATCTGGTCTTATTATTAAAGAGCCTCCCCATTTTCATTTCTTTTCAGCCATCCAATATTCATTAAAGTGGGATTTCGGCACATTAGAGAAAGGGTGGGTGGATGGGAGGTGGTGAGGGGGTTAGAAGTAGCCCCTGGAGATGGTGTTTGCGTTTCAGCACCGGCCCTGTAATTCTGTCAGACACTCATGTGAAGAGGGGGCAAAGGAGCGAGCAAGGGAGGGGTCCCCACTTACGGGCGATTTATTACCTACACCAGCTGCCCTCTCTGTGAAAGGTAATTGCATCCAGTTGTAACAAGCTAATTGATTGCTAATTAGATAAATCAGCACTCGGAGAGCTGTCAGGCACTGATGGATGTAGGGAGACATCATGTGACCCAGCAGGAAGGGTGGGATTGGATGTGTGTGTGTGGGGGGGGGGGGTCACTGAACAGAAGGATCAGTTGAGGTGTGCTAAGAGGGGTCGAGGAGAAAAGGAAGATAGCAGCAGATGAGGACAAACTGAAAAAGTGGGGCCACAGAAGTGCGGGGGGGAGGGGGGTTCAAAGCAAAGTGCCGAGTGACAATGCAAATCAAAAAGGGCTGGGTAAACATGATTGATTCGGGGTGGAGGCTGACGGAGAGAGGGAAATTGGATTGAATGGACAGCTGGATGTCTGCTGCGACTCCCCGGCCACCAGGCAGCACCCGGCACTTTCTCATGTTAATGTGGCTTGGGATCGCTTGGCCATTGAATGGAGCACCCTGATCCAAACAGGAACTGAGAATGGTGGTGGGGTGGAGGGTGGGGGGATCACCAGAGCAATATTCACTTTCAAAGCAACTGCGAAGCAACATAAATATCAAACTCTATTTAAAAAACGGTAGAAAGGAAGTGAGAATTTCAGGTCAAGTTCTCTGCCCCTTGCCAGATGTTCTACTCGCACCAAAGATGCGAACTTGTCATAAAGTGCAAATCAACAGTACCTGCTCAGACATAATTGAGTATAACTACACGATAGGGCATGCCCAGAGATTTAGGGGTGTAATTGACAGGATTAGACCCTGGATCTCATTACGACAAGTGGACTGCAGCGTCATTGTGTCAAAGCAGTGGTCCTTCCCCCGGGGTTGTTATCTAACCACCAGGCCTGCAGACAGCCTGGCAGTGGCTGAATAGCAAGCAAAGTGAGTAAGCAGAGTTTGCTTAGCACAGTGGGCTGTTGGTGGAAGAGGAGGGGTGAGAGCTTGCCTAGGTCTTACACTGACATAACCATGGAGCGAATGCAGAAGTGTTTAGGAAATACTTACACACAATGCAGGCTCCTTTACACTGTGGGGAAATGGTTCAAAATTGCATTATAAAGCTACCATTTTAATGAGTGTGTATATATACGTATGTTGGGAAAAAAAAGGCAGGATGTCTTTTCAATGACAAGGAAACAAGTAAATAGAATTAACATTATAAATAAAAACTATCGCATTTATTTACAGCCCAAAAGTCCTGGTTTGACCGGTGTCCGATTAATGCTTCTGCATAATGGCCGTTTTGGAGAAATGAAAGGGTTGTTTTCTCTGTTTGAACATCAGTATGTAAACATGGTCCTCAAAGTGTCCAATAAGGCCCAGGCCACACCTCCGCTAGCATTTAATCTCCCTGATTATGCAGACATCACTTAGGCGTTGCTATGGCCACGGAACCCTGTTGGCAAGCAAGGCCAAGCCCCCCTGCTTAGTCTGGTAAGAAACAGCCAATGGAGCGGAGAGAAACCAAACCTCTATCACCACACTGAATTTGTGCCTGTACTGCAGGAGTCAATTCATTCATTCATTTCATTTTCATTTAACACTCTCCACCTTCAAATTACATTTTCTGTTTGGAGAGTCCAGTATGGCTTCCATAGAGGGATAACTGCTAGACATGAGTGTGGAAAGATATCAGGTTACAACAGAGGGTTTCAGACTGTGACCCTTACCAGTACACACTCTTTCACATTCTCTCTTTCTAGCACCACCGCCTCCCCCACTTCTCTCCAGCTGACCCACCAAAGTGGGGGTACTACACAGGCCTATTGAGTTCCGGCCCTGCTGGCATGCGACATGCCCATTCTTTGCATGCTGCAGCAGCGCAGTGGGTGGCATGGCCCCAGTGCAGTTGCTGCATGATTTACAGCCTGATGGGACAGGGGGTTTATTAGAATGAACTACTTAGTGTGAGTCTAAAAGAAGCCTAGCCCCGACTATGCAACATGACATGATCTGCTGAGATCCAAAATGTAGCAGAAATTAACTAGCATGAAAGAGGTTAACCCTTCTTTCTTTGGAATGGTGTTCATGTTTTTGTTGTCATTGGCTATTGCTGTTAAAATATGCCATGAGACTATAGTCAGGGTCAAAAATATGTCCCCTCCACCCCCCATAGATGTAAGTCAAGCCGAATGAAGCTCCCTGTGTAAGTGCCATGTAAGGCTCGCTTGGTGCTTTCATGCTTGAATCCATTTCAAATGAATGAGTCACAGTGTGTGTATGTGTGTGTGTGTGTATGTGTATGTGTGTGTGTGTGTGTGTGTCTGTGTGTGTGTGTTTGTTTGTGTGTTGGTAAATGTGTTTGTGTTTGCTGTCAGGCCTCCTGCTGGGGTCTTGCCCATTTCTCTGTGGCTCGTCTCACCACCTGTCCTTCACAGGAGAGGTACTGCATTAGACATTGTACCTAACATGCAACATATTAGTGTAGTTCACTGTATAGACAAAGAGAAGGGGGCATTAAATACTCTTATATCAGAAAACCAACTGAATCTATTTACACAGACACTGAAACGAGGTAGATAAAACGAGCAATAGCTAAAAGTTCTTCTTGAAGCTAATCAATAGATGGGACCTCAAAATGTTACATATGTTGAATTGGTTGTATAATAGCCAGAGTTACAAGCAGTCATTATCTAGCTAATTTGTGTGGTGGTAGAAAAGACAATGCATGGTCTTGTAGATTTCAGCCAGATCAAGTGGTCTACACTTTGACCCCTACACCCTAGTCTTGGGGTGAGGTTCTGCTCCTTCATATTATTTTAGGATGAGGGATCACTTTCGCATTTGTTTTGCAAAAAAAAAAAAAAACCTTTGGGGTGGAACATTGCTGTCTAGACGCCTGTACATAAAAGAGGCAGCGACTGTTCATGCGTGTCTCTTCCTTGCCTTTGTCCCTCATCCCCCTTCGCTCTCCTCTGGCTCCTTTGCCTGCGGCCCCTGGATCATTGTTAGAGGACAATGTGCTGTCACTGCTGCTTCCTAAACTTGTAGGGCCATTGCGCTTCCCCCCAACGTGAGCAGCGGGGCAGCGGCTGCCATGGAGTGGCCATGCCAATCAGCCATGGCTCAAACATCATGGGACAGGCTTAACCTGCTGGACCTTCCCTCAGCGCTGAGGAGAATTTCAGGCGTGGGCTTAGGCAGGAGGCGTCAGTCATAACAAGGATTGGGTTATGGGCAGGAAGACGGCAAGGAAGTTGGATCGTGAGGATTATACAAGGCGACAGTGACAGAAGTAATGCACGCTGTGGCTAGTTCCTTCCCAAGTTGAATAGACATTAGCTGATATCGTTGGATGGATAAAATAATCTATGAAGTTGGAGTGTATTGGTTTATAGATACTGGCTTAAATTGGACAGGTTAGTCAGTGCTAAGGCTTTTAAATAGATTGTTTGATTGCTCCATTTACTGAAGTAGAATTCGTTGTGGAAATAAAAATAAAAGCCCATTATATGCACACAAAACTATATTTGGAATCAGAATATTATTTTTCATATCATAAAGAAAGCAAGTGGCATCACATATCTCCGAGGGGAACACAATGAGGGGAACTGGAAGCCACAGTTCCAGAAAATTGAAGAAATGAAGATTCTGGACATACAAATGGAGGTCATGGATAAGGTTAGCAGAGACCCATTTTGTCTATGTTCTATGTAAATTTCAGTTTTGGCAAATGCAGATTTGGGACTACCATCAGTAAGAGATCAATGTCAACAGCCGTATGGGAGTTTCATCTCAGAGAAAATTCCGAGCCATTCCTAAGAGTCTGCATCACTCTTCCTTCAGCAAACAGGGCAGGAAATTTGTTTTTGCCTCCTCCTTCTAGGCCTCTGTGGGCCAGAATCATTTCATCTGAAGGTTCAGCTTCAAATAATTTCAACTGAATGGCAGAGGGGGGCCCTTCTCTCCTTTTCTCGGGGAGCCTTATCAGCACTCTTAATGAGTACATCTTTTCTCTGACTTAGCCGGGTAATTTATTCCGGGTCGCCTAAAGCCTCCATCACAATGAGCCAAGTCACAAAACAAACACAGACAAAGCCGATGTTAATTTTCTTATTATCGGCCCCTTAATTATTTGTTGTGCATGATAACTGCTTTCAGCGGCCGTGATATCAGCAATAACCTTCTGGCTGTGGCGTCAAGGGGGCCTTGTTGAGCTCCCTCCGCCCCCCCCCTTTATTAAGACAATGCGGCAGCAAAACGCAAATACCCCTTTATTGCACTGCCTCCTTCTCAAAACAGAGGAATAAATATTATAGATTAATTAATCCGTGCTGATTATAATTTAATTAGGTTGCCTCCAGAGGCCATGGCATACTTTTTTTTCCTGCCATCAAATTCGTTACGTGCAGTCACTCTTCAGTGCCTGAAGGGCTTTGTTCATACCAGCATTCCTGTCACGTACATTTGCACCGTGGATGTAATACATTTGTTGCTATTGTTGTTTTCAGACTTTGTCAAGAGAGCTTTAATCTGACGCTCCAAAAGAAATTGTTCAAACCAGGAAATTTTCCCATATTTCAGGCCAGGGCTGTGAATTTCTGAAATCATTTTCAGGCACATCATGACATCTGAACCTTTTCCACAATTTCAAACTACTTAAAAAAAATACGCAAATACTAATGAAGGAATATTTTCTCAGCAGCCAAATATATAAGCAATATCAGAAGAAATCGTTTTTAAAAAAAAAATATTTTCAATTTGTTAAACAATTTAAAAAAGGAAAAGGTCATTTTTTTAAGAGGATACTTTTAACTCATCCCACTTTTATGTTGCATTTGCATTATACAGTTAAAACAAGTATAGTGAAGTAATAGCAAAAGTAATAACTCCTGACTTCTAAGGGTTTCTTCAGGTATTTATTGCCAACATTCTTCTAAGATAACTTGAGGACTAATAGAAAGAAGAAGCCCAAACAGAACGGAGGGAAATGGCAGCCTGGTTGACACTTGGCCCTTTTTTGCTCAACTAATTGCTTGTGTGTGTTTACTGTTCCCCGGAATGCTCTGACATCTTCACCTGTAAAGTGTCTGGCCTTGAAGATGTAAGCAGGTGGCAGAGTAGGCCTGTAAAGTGCATGGAAATATCCATGGCTATAAGTGCACACACATGCCTCTGTTTCTGTGTGTGTGTGTGTGTGTGTGTGTGTGTTTACGTGTGTGTGTGTGAGTCTGTGTGTGTGTGTGTGTGTGTGTGTGAGTCTGTGTGTGTGTGTGTGCGTCTGAGTGTGTGAGTGTATCTCATTTAAGCCAGGCCTGGGCAGCCCATCTGCTGTTATCCCATGGTGTGGGCTTGCTTCAGAAGCT
>JBBPDB010000083.1:24049480-24066666 GCA_037974465.1 Brachypetersius altus
AAATGGTAATATTGTGTATCTGGAATGAATTTTAGATCTTTAAGTCCATCTCATGAAAAATCGGAGCAGAAACAAAGTTGTTGCGTTTATATTTTTGTTGAGTGTATATAAGTTTGCTCACTTACAAAAAAATGAACAATGAAAATGTACGTGGTAATTTCATTTTTATGGACTATATCAACCAAAAATCAAGAAAAAACATGTCACATAAAAGTTATAAATTGATTGCATGTCGCTGAATTAAATAAGTATTTTTCCCCTATAATCCAAAGTGACTCCCACAGACTGATTGTGTGCCATGTTACACACATATTACAATCAATCTATCAATTACAGACACTCTTGAACTTGTTGTGTGTATAAGGCCCACCTGTCCACAGAATCAGTTTCTTCCATTCCAAGCTCTCCACCAGCATGAGCTAGTCCAAAGAGCTGTCAAAGGATGTCAAAGTCAAGACTGTAGACCTACACAAGGCTGGAATGGGTTACAAGACCATCAGCAAGAAGCTTTGTGGGAAGATGACAACTGTTGGTGCAATTATTCAGAAATGAAAGACATATAAAATGACCATCAGTTGCCCTCAGTCTGGAGCTTGCCTCATGGGGGTGACAGCGATAATGAGAAAGGTGAGGGATCAGCCTAGAACTACACTCAATAATCTGGCAGTTGGGATCACAGTAACTCACTACATCATAATGGATTGAAATCTTGCAGTGTCCACAAGGTACCCCTGCTCATGAAGGCACATGTACAGCCAGGTAGGTAGGTGTTGGCTAATTATTATTTGACAGTTGTATAGATGCTCCGACTGTGCAGAATCTCGGTTAAATAGTTGACATGGATTTAAGCTGTTTTCAGGTAAGAAACAGTTTTGGACTACTTAAGGACTGATCTACGTCGCTCTGGATAAGAGCGTCAGCCAAATGCTGCAAATGTAAACGTACAGCTAATCTTAAGTTTGAACATCTAAATGATTAAGAGAAGGTGTTGTGGTCAGATGAGACCAAAATCAAGCTCTTTGGCATCAACTCGACCCACCCCGTGAGGAGGAAGAGAAATGCTGAAAAGTATGACCCGAAGAACACCATCTCCACAGTCAAACATGGAGGATGAAACAGTATGCTTTGGGATGTTTTTCTTCTAATGGTACAGGATGACTTCACTGCATTGAGGGGCAACTGATGGGGCCATGTACTGTAAAACCCTGAACACTGAAGATGGGTTGTGGATGGTCTTCCAGTATGACAGTGACAAAACATACTGCCAAGGTAGCAAAGGAGTGGCTAAAGACAAAGTATATCATGATCCTGGAGTGGCCTAGCCAGTGTCCAGACCCCAATCTTACAGAAAATCTCTCGTAGAGCTGAAGCTTCAAGGAGAGTTTCTAAAAAGAGGAGTGGGCCAAAATTCCACCTGAGATATGTGCAAACCTGGTGACTGACTAAAAAAATGTCTTACTGCTATGCCTGCCAACAAGGGTTTCTCCACAAGTCATGTTTTGCTTGGGTATCAAATACTCATTTCAGTTGAAATTCTGTCTCTCTCCATAAAAATTAAACTACCTCATTAATTAGAGACTTTTCCTTTTTTGTAAGTCAGCAAATTTACAAATACAGCAGGGGATCAAATATTTATTTCCCCCACTGTATAATCAGTGGCAATTTCTATAAGATTACAGGTGAAACAATGTTTCACAAAGAAAAAAAATACAAAAAAACTTCATAACTATCACTTTTTATTGGTGTGAAACAAAAAGATGCTAATAAAAATAAGGTTGATCTCTTAATTTCAGCTCCTTAATAGCATTACATTTGTGTACGGCCCTGGTCAAAAACGTGAACCAGTGCCACCCCCAATCGCAGTTAAACAGAATTTCAGTGAAACATGTTTCAGTGGTGTCCCCATTTATTTCAATGTAAATCTTCGCAGACCCTGGCGGCTCGTGGATTTTTGAGGTTTCAATGGACTCTAATGGTAAATAAGCCCCACCTGTGACACTAGTGACTGCCTACTGTGATTGGGTAGATCTTCACTTCAAAATAAGTGACATAACACTGTGGCCAATCACCACCTTTGTTTTCACTTTGTTCTATATCATGTAGAGAGCACTGACCTTGAGTGTGAGACTGAACCTTCATACATAACAATACGTGTAACATATTATTTACTAGTATTTATGAATAATATAAATTTTCCTTTTATATTTTATTATTTGTCTATGAGTGCACAGAAGGAAGGGCATTAGCTTGTTAGCTTAACCACTTGCTAGCGATCCCCATTACCACCCAGCCAATCTGGAACTGGTGAAGTCCTCGGAAAAATAATTCCTGCTGATTAACAACTTCACCAAGAAGACCAGGAGGGTAGAATTAATTTATAAGGTGAAAAAGGATGTTAGATATGTTTTCTGATTTTGAAATATTATGTGCTGTTGAAACATTACTATTATGTGGTTGTAAGATATGCACAGTAAAATACATTTTGTATTTTCTAGTGATTTAACACTAACTATAAGAAGATTGAGAGAAGAGCAGGAGAGAGAAGATACATCAAAATGTAAGGCAGCAAAAGCAGAACATGGATATCAGGGCAAGAATATCAGAGACAAATCCTTAATAGTGAGTTTGCACCGGGCATGAAGGGTGGTTTGCTTCACCAAAAACATTGACCAGGATCAGCCATGTATATATGGACATATATATGTAATTTCACAGTAGACATACACGCAGGTTTGAAGACTGGTTCTCGTTCCCTACAGTGCAATTCGGCTAGGTATGTTGAAAGTCATCATAGCTTGCGTAGTATAGACCCAGCTCCCAACCCAACAGCGCAGCACGTTAACATATTGCAAGAGCACCTGCGTATAGTGAAAAAACTGCACTGTTGTGTTTTGTTAAAAAAATGCCCATTTTATAGTGAAAACCTTAAATATGCGCCCAAATATGCTCTCAAAGCACTTTAATTTAATTTTAAACTCAGTTTCATTGCTCTTAAAGAAAATGAAAGGGTAAACCCATATTCGCCACTTTTAATTTAAATTCCCTCCTTAGATATGCAACTCAGAAGGTCATGGGACAAAAGTATTCGGACACCAGGCAAGGTGAACGGTTTTCAGGGAATAACCCCTGATCTACTCTGGATAAAAATACAAAAAAGGGCTCTCCTGGAGATCAATCGAACTGTGGAGTTTGAAGTGTCTGGGTGCTTGCACCACGGAGAAATCGTGCTTGGAGCGCGGGGGCTCAACACTGATGTAGAATTCGAAAAAAGTGCTTCCAGGCCAGCCTGCCCTGTGTCCCCTTGTGTGAAAACATCCAGTAATAATATATTTATTGCCACAAGAAAGCAAAAAAGACTGAGCATATTTGCAGTTTCCACGTTATTGTGGGGATTTTCGCAAAAGCTGTAAGTTTGGTTCCGCGTGTGGCTGAATCTGCGACTCCTGCTTTGCATAAAACTGGGGGGTTACTGTATACATAATAAAGCCTGAGATTTAAACAAATCTAGAATCAGATTATCTAAGCACATTTCTAATATTTACAGCATTACTGTAGATAAAAACACAGTATTTATTTTTAGGTTGACTCCACCTTCTCCAACCTTTATCCATACCATCTGACCTCATAATTTTCTCATCTCAACTTTGCTTTGGATTTCAAAATGGCGGTTCTGTTTAGAGAGTACACGGGATGACATCTAATCTACTTGCTACTACACAATTTACACTGCAGGGCCAGGCTTCCTCTATTTCATAGTTTGTCCAGACTGGGGGCTTAGAGGGTCATGGAGGTTTGCAGTAAAGTCTGATCTCCAGATCAGTTTCAAATTTTTAACTGTACCCACTAATCCAGAAAGCTTAATGAAAACAGGGTAAAAGAGTATTTTCCAAACAACACTCATAGTGATTAAAGAGATGCTTAGTAAGCCCATTTACTTCCCTTACAGTAGCAGCAGGACTAAAAGTGCATGGGGCATGAAAGGGTAGAAACAGCCGAAACAGCACTTGCTAGTTGATTGTATATGCAAAACAACATGAGTATGCTGACTGATTCAAGTATACATATATACAAACTGGGAACTGAACTTGAATCAGATATTGAATGATTATTGTGGTCAAAATAGTGCAGGACAATCCATGTTCTTGATTCCCCAATGTCTTTTCCGTACAGTATATTGGACAGTGCATCCCAATCGAGATATAACCCAGATAGAGTAGCCCTACTGTAGCAGTCAGTGGAATATCAGTCCTATCGTGACCCACTGCTGCTCTGCCAATCTGTTTGGCCGTTGCGCTTCGTTTCCAGGTCGCAACCCGCCACGGCGCTAGCTTTATTAGGTCACGGCGTGGCACCAGCCTGGCATGGGCTGCACACTCAGGGTTGTCCTGGCAACAGTCTGGCTTTTGTTGCCTCAGCACCTGCTGAGCATGCCGAGACACACCAAACCTCGGGAGCTGTCAAGGTGACAAATTTGCAGGCACAAGACGACTGAGTGAGTGAGGGAGACTTTTATTTCTGTCCATAAGTGTAGATCGTCTATTATTTTGATTATAACTGCTAATGCTTTATTCCATGTTGTTGGGAAAGAGCTGCAGCAATGGCACAACACCCACAGCCTTTTTATTTACTGACTACATAGTAACAATGGACTTTATGAAAAGGTTATAATTATATCCATTTATTTTAATATTGAAATATTTATCCTATTTATTAACATCTGAGTCACTACACATCGGTTTCAATATTCCAGAGCCATTCACAGCCAACTAATTATAATCTCTATTAGTATTAGTAACTAATAAGATGAATCAACATAAGTGTTTACACCCTCCAAAGAAAGGCTTGTTAAGGAGATTTGCTTGTTTATTTTTGAATGGTTAAGAACCTGAACTATGATGCGATTGTAGTACTGATTCCAATGACATTTGTAATAATATTGCAGATATTTCTAAAAACTCCATAAAAACAGCGAAAACATGCAAAGTCAGCCTTTCAACCTCTAACAGAAAGCCTACTTTAATAAAATTTCTTCTGGGTTGCAGATTTGAGAAATTTTTGGTGAAGCTTCAAGGTACAATATTTTGGGCCTCTTCATCTTGGCTCCTCTTCTGCCTTTTTGGTCTTTCAAGTAGAACACCTTAAAGAGGGTCTACGCAGGTTAGGTGCGTAGATGGCCCTGTTCTATCCTTATATTGTGCATTTTAATGTTTTGCCTGAAAATATGTGCTGGTTGTGGCAGTTGCTAAACGTTTAATTAAACCAGCATTCTCAATCCAGTTTTTACAGCTGCCCATGTCATGTTGTTGCCCCACTGTATCTCTTACCTGGAACATTGATATCAAAGCTCGCAAACTAGCTAAAACAGCTAAAATATTTTGTATGGTATAGGGAAGTATATTTGTTGGTGTAGCAAGGTGCTATGCTTGACGTGTATTTTCCACAATCTTTCAAACCATGTACTTCTGGGGCTCAAATGAGATTTTAAAACAGAAATAGAGTATTAAGTTGATGATTTGTCTCTGCAACAAACTAGTAGACTCTCTTATGGCCAAGATAACTCTTATAACTAGATAATGGATTAGAGAACTTAAAACTCAAAGCTCACTTCCACCAGAGGTCTTCTCAGTAAATTCTAGTGAATTCATGCAAACAAGAAAAGCATAACTCAGTCAAGATGAACGAACAAGGAGGAGGATATGCCAACTCTGACAAACTCCCAATCACCAGCTCATGATATGCATGCCTATTACAGTAGTGAAAAACATCAATTGGCAGATTACCTACCCTGGGTCAAATTTTTGCATAATTCTCTAAATCATTTTACCAGTGACTGTTTTCCCTTTCAATGTGTAGCTGGGTATCAGTCATCCTTCCTTTCGGAAGAAGACAACACAACCAACATTCCAGCAGTTGATCAATGGGTCAGATGATGCAAACAACTGTGGCACAGAACAAGAAAGACAATCTCGAGAGCTGTGGGGTATCAAAAAAGTCAAGCAGACCATCATCGATATTTTGGACCAACATATTGTTAAAGACAAAGAGATTAGTTCTGCACTAGAAACATTAATCTTAGGTTACACCATAAGCCCATTCAAAGTTGCACAATGCATCAATTTTGTGATGTATTGACTACAGATCCCTCCCCACGATCACACACACCCTGTGTTTCACGTATCCGTGCTTTAACCATGTTCTTCTGCACAGGAAGTTTCTAGTCTAGACAAGCCACCTCCTTCTATGGTTATGGCTGAATGCCTAGCATACAAAATCAAGACCTAAACTCTCAGAGGTGGTGTTATGGACTCCAGTATCTTGTGGGCAGGGAGGAATATGAACAAAAAAACATTGTTGGATCGCAGTGTGTGACACCTTGGACTTGTTTCTGATCATGGACTTCCACCACAAACATCCAAGTCTTGACCACATACTACACATACTCTGTGACATTCATAGCTGTTGTTCACCCTCCTCACTGCTAGGGAAGCTCTGAGGCTGTAAACTGAGTTAAAGGACTTCCTGTTTTGGCATTATTTGAGGAGTGAGGGTTTTTAAAGACTCTGAAGTATTGTTTCTCACAGTCTACTGATCATATGTATCCATTGCTCATTCTTGTCCTCTCCGTTTTGACATGCTTTGTTTTTGACTTATGGGTCTAGTCTTGCCTTTGATATTCTTGTTTTTGGTTTAAGTTTTGCTCACTTTTTGTTTCTTGTGGATTATGTCAGAGAACAAGTCTGAGTCTGAGACTTGGAGCCAAATCACACTTAAGTCGCACAAACAAAGATTTGTGACTTGACTTTAGACTTGCCCTCAATGACTTGAGTGTTGTGACTCGTAAACTCATAAACAGTGTTCATTTGATGGAATTATTAATTTATATCTCACACTCTTTCTAACCCTGGCTTGCCATAATAGCCCCCGGCGATCCAGAGTTATTATTGTCTGAGGTGAGCGTTTTTTGGCTAATGACTCTGATTCTCCAGGGCCTATTATGGTAAATGAGGGGTTGTTGGAAAGGTGTCACCGAGCTCTATCTAATTGTGAAGTTTCACATTTAGATATTTTTCATATTTAACACTTTGATTTAAGATAATTTAAGGCAAATCCTCCATTCTGGTGAGGGCATATCAAAGCATGCTGTCCAGTCCCCTGCTAAGTAATAGCCAATTGTAATCATGGGCGTGGCCAATTACCATATCATCTAAACACTTTAGAGCTCAACATTTAGAGCTTCAAAATCCCAAAGAGTTGCCATTTGTAAAAGTGCAACATTTAGATTTAGAGCGCAAAACTTTGGTTTTATTTAACACGTCTAGCTCTAAATGTGTGAAAATTGTGTGAAAATTGCACTAAATTATAAAAAAATGACACCTCTAAATTTGTTAAGCTGCTTTTACAAATGGCAGCATTTAGAGTCACCATTTGTAAAAGTTCTACATTTAAATCCCACACTTAGAGCACAACATTTAGATTTAAGATTTAACATTTAGATATATGCATTTAACACTGATATATTTAATATTTAAATATAGATTTAAAATTTAGATTTAAGATTAAACATTTATATTAAAGATTTAACGTTTAGATTTAGATTTAACATTTAAATTTAACATTTATGCAGCAATGTACCAAATCGTAACACTATTTTTTGTTAAGCTGTTCTTACAAATGGCAACCCATAGACTTGGACTTGGTACTGAAGATTGAGACTTGACCTGGACTCGAGTAGAAAGACTTGAGACTTTACTTGGATTTGGTAAAAATGACTTGTGAACATCTCTGGATTATGTACCTGGTCTAAATTTCATGTATCTGTCTGTCCCTGTTCAATATTGATCTGTGATTGGAATTTGATTGTGGTAGATATCTTTGTAACACCTGGTTTTTAACTCTGAACTGCTAATGGGTAATTCAAAGTAAAAGTTTTTTGCATGTCCATTCTTTGCCAATACCTTAGACAGTGCTGAAATGCCTCCCAAGTCCCCAGAATGTAAATATAAATGTGGCACCACCTGATGTATCCTTTAGTCAGGGTGTTTTTAATCTCCTTCTTGTTGTGCCACACTAAAACCAGTTATGTTAATTGTTTGATTGTTCAAAAATACTGTGACAACACTTCACTGAGGCCAGCATTCATAAAGCTTCATGATACCTCCATAAACCTACATAAGACTTTTAGTCTTATTCCAGCAAGTTTCAGAACTCTTCAGAACTCTGTAAATGCTTTTGTAGTTTTATGCCAGTGGCATATTGACCTGTGTCTCATTAAAAAAAACCTTCATCTTCAACTTATGAACACCAATGTGAGGATTAGAATCTGATCTTTCCACAGAATTTATTTGGGTTTATAATAAACTCACACAGCCTCTACTATGGAACCATCACTGGTTCCATGTGACCGCTTGCATCAAGTTCAAGGCCTTAACACTCACCTTCAAGGCCAATGACATACTTGTGTCTCCTTACTTATCAGCATTTATCAAGCAGCGTGTCACTTCTCATCCTCTCAGAACTTCAAGCGCTACTTATCTGCTGCTTAAAAGAAGAGGAAGACATGCATTGACTCTTTTCAGTCTTAGACCCCAAATTGTCGAACAAACTCCCTCTTGCAATAAAATCAGAATCCCTCTTTGTCTTCAAGCATCGTCTGAAGACCCAATTCTTCAAGGGGCACCTTGGTGACTAACCAGTCCTCTTGCTTATCTCTTTGGCACTGACCTTCGGGCACCTGACCTTCTTACTTATTTTCCTTACGTGTGTATTAACCTCGTTTTTTTTTTCTTTCTGACAGAGTTTGTTAAGGTTAGCTAGCTGTAACTTGGTTAAAAGCAGATATTGATTTAATTGTATCTTCACATGTATGAATAATAGATGTGGTCTACTTAAGTACATGTCACTCCGGATAAGAGCGTCTGCTAAATGCTGTAAACGAAATAGCAATAACGTAGCAAGTTTAGGCTGATTATTCTGGTTTAAACCAAATAAAAGCACCATTGTTCTCTCCTCACTAGCATTTTGTGCTGACCTTCCTTTCAAAAGGGTCCCAGAAGAAGCTCGGTTTATCAGCAACGGAACAACGCCTGAAATTCAGTGTCCAGTTACTGTGACCCTAAATCTCAACATTCAGAAAACAACAGAATGGCCAACGCTATCATTTGCCCATCCCTCTATCAGCCTCTCATCCCTCCTCTATTTTTCCCTCATCCTTCTTCCCTTTGTCCAGGACAGTGGTGACATTTTGAAAGGTGCTGGCGATTGGGGCACTGGCGGCCTGCCTCCCCACGCTTTCACACAATGACACATTACTCTCCAATGCGTCTTCCTGTCCCGATATGACATCCCAGGGCAAGCTTATCGGCTCCAGGCAGGAAAAAAGCACTTCAGTCAAGCCGTGTTAGATTGAGCATCCAACGTCTTCTTTACTTTAAAATGCAAACATTTCCCTTTGTCCTCAACTTGTTGCCTGAAAAAGAAGTAATTGAAAGAAGTAATTTTAAAAACCCTTTTGGGAGTAAAGATATGGCAAAAATATAACATCACAATATCGTTCTTTGTTTTGAGAACCCCCTTCAAATGCTTTGCAGAGCTCATGGACATTAACAAACATTCAACAAAATATCTTTTTTGCAGTTGAGTTGAAACTAAAATGTTACTTAACTTAAGCCTAACGTAACTTAAACTTAACTTTAAGCCTTAGTCTGAACCTAATCTTGAACCTAACACTGAACACAGTGCTGTTAAGGATCTATAGATAATCTAAGGGGACTTCCAAATAATGTCTGTTAGGATAAATTGAATGAATTCATTAAAATGTACCAACATGCAATCAGCTGCTTCTATGTAGAGTTGATGCTATTGTGCACATGACCCTTGACCCTATATTGAGATTATGGCCAAATAGGCTGGGCAGGAATGGGTGTCATTCACTGCTGTTTTAAGTCAAATTATATTAAGAAAAGTGAAATTATTATCTAAGTTATTGTTTCATTTCTGAAGGAAGTTATGTCACTTTAGTATAGTTAAGCTGAAAGAATCACAAGAATGCGAATGAGTCTCTGAAGAAAGTTCATAACTACCTCATAACCACTGCAACCAGGAGAGGATCTACCAACTGAAAACCACTTCCTTATGATGGAGAATCTGTTGTCTGTTTTTTAAAGAGCATAAGAACATATTAAATATGTAAAGAATACTATTTAAAAATACTTCTATATAGCACCAAAAGGGTTTCAAACCTCATCAAACCACTTTTTGATAAGTGTAACAAAATTACAACCATTTGTTAAATGTCTAGACCCATCAGTGAACCTAAACGTTTGTGAGTGTTTATATAGAATGCTGAGGGGAGAAAACAGGGGGCTATATATCACCCTACATGGATGATTCTGCCATGAATGTATTTAATAATACACATGTGCTTTTAAAATATCACTCTTTATAATAATTGTGGTTAATGACTGTGTAATTACACATTAACAATACATACAACAACTATGTAACAAGTAACAAGTAACTACTGTTACAGTAGTTCAGCTTATGGTACTGCACATGGGTATGATTTTCAGTTATTTGTAAGTGTATATTGATAATTAATACCATAACAATAGCAGTTATATCATTTTCAGTCTTATGTATTAACAAATGTATAATAAAAAAATCAAATGGGTAATCAAATTTGAGTGTATTATGGGGTTTTAGCCAACATTATGAAAGTAATTACACTGCATATGCATAGCTAGTTTTAGCAGTTTGCTTGTGTTGTGATGCAGCCACCTAATCATTCCTTACACCATACTACAGCTGGGTGGTATTTTCACTGAGACAGTACATATATTTCAAGGTATATACAGTTAAGGTGCATGTTTAGTATCCCAAAATAAATAAAAACTCAAATTGTATTTACGTAAACTACACAATGGTAACCACCTTAAATTACATCGCTGTCAATTAAACATCACAATATAACAATATGAAATGTCAGCATTTAAATTACTGTTCCCATTGGTAACTAAATACATGGCTTCTGCCCTCCAGCTTCCCACACACACACACACACACACACACACACATACACACACACCTCTATAAACCAAACGGCTCAGGGATTCCACTTCAAAAAAGATTGTTCCGTTGGGAGCTCATAGAAAAAATAATAATAAGTCTACAAATGAAAACTGCTCTATTGAACATCAACAATGTTATATAAGCCAACTTAGTGGCATGAGAATACCAGACGGTTTTTGACAGGTGAAAAAGGTGCATTGGTAGGGTAGAGATGGGGGGGTGGGGTGGGGGGTAGGAGTGGTCAGGAAGAAATTCATTTCCTGTGGAAATATGCCGCAAAAGGAGTATCAGTATGGAAAAGCCTGGCGGACTGATAACAGTAGATCCTCTCGTTACATTGATAACCATTTGTTCATTTCCTGACAACAACAAAATTGTATAAATCTCTCTTGAAAATGAAAATGAAATAAGTCCCCCCCCCCCCTTCATTTGGGCCTTTTTCATCCGCAATGTGGCAGCAGAATGATAATCGCAACATCAGTTATCGCAGGGGTATTTGTTCCTTATGGAGAGAGATGGCGTGGTAGGAATGGGGAGGGTGGTGGGTGGGAGTCGGGAGGTGGTAGGGGGGGCAGACGACTATGGTTTGACTCTCTCATTTTTGTGTCGGCCCTGTGCACTCTGGGCAAAGGGTGGATTTGCATTTTAATGGATGCAATTTATGGAGTTCGCTCGGCGCATTCGGCACGGCACAAGTGGCATCATTAAGTGAGCTAAGCCGGATTAGTCCTGATGCGAGGGGTCAGATAACAGGGAGCTTGGAGCCAGTGCCCAGAGAGGGGGCGTGTAGGAAGCGCCAGCAAGTGTGTGTGCGCGCACAAGAGTGCAAGCTTGTGGAGTACAGTGATGGGTGGAGGATCGTGTTCTGCATTATGCGGTTGGGATTTTGATGTGATGTAGCAAGAAGCTTGTTAAGGTAAAGGTAAAGGTGGCAAAATATGTAGCGTCCTAATACTTGAAGGTATATTTGCAATGCATAATGTGTGGGGATTTTTTGACAACAAGTAGGAAAAAGGAACTGCAGAGCAATAGTGATACACAAAATAAGAGGAATCAATAAAAGTGTTCAAAGGAGAGTTCTTTGGAAGAAAATTTTGTGATAGTTCGTGATCCCTAAAAAGTTATTCTCACTCAGAAATCTAGAGTCTCTTTATGATTCTCCTATGGCATCATTCAAATAACCCCATGTGGCAAATTGCACTTAACATCCACTGCTGAAATTTAGGCTTTCTTTAAAACTACTATATATTTATGAACATGTGATGAATATTTTTTTTTCCATCATATCAGAATATCTTTGTTTTATTGTTTTTTACTTCATTTAGAAATGTTAACTGTCCTCCTCACTGTGTCCATTACATTAGAAATGGATCAGAAGAAAATTGAAATAAAATAAGGCAAAATTAATGTTAAATCTTCCACAATGTTGCAATTTCAGAAAAACTAGTTTCTACCACTTTTAAGGTCCTGTGTGGATTGTAAAACAGATCTGACACCTATAATGCAGCCTCTTTATGGCTTCTCTTCTATGATTCTTTAGGTAAACAAAAGACTTCTGTGGCATAATTAAAATAACACCTTGCATCACCTTTCAAATTACTTTTTTTACATGGGCTGAATTGGAATATAGGGAGGATTTCCATACATTTCCATGGCAGTTTTATAGATTGAACTGATTTTTTTAAAAATTGGCTCAGCTTAAACTAGTGTCATATTTGTATTTGACTTTGTGGGTACTTATTTAATGTATCATATTATAATTGGGAAGATATAAATTAAAAAGGTGTCTAGTGAGTTTCAACCTTGAAGAACATGGCAACTCATACGTGTAGCTAACAAGAAAGATGATAAAAGAGTAGAGTCTAAAAGAGTAGATTCAATCGAAGTGAAGGTAGCCTAGGGGAAAAAACAACAGAACTGGTATATAAAACATGTGCCAAGACACATTCACAAACTGATGGCATCAGGAGTCAGCTGGAAATGCAACAAGCCTAAAATCATCCAAAAATCTCCTCCAAATAATCTCAAAATATTTCAGAAAAAGGTTCAACAGAAAATAAACTTTTCTGGAACTTTTATTTTTGTATTCTTGTGGATGAAATTATACTTACGTTTGAGGAACAACTACTTCCACTTTTTAAAAATGCAGTAATAAAAATGCTTCTGTAAGTAATAAAAATTCTAATTCCAACTTCCCTTTACCTTCTGCAAAACATCTATCGAGAATTTTAAATTTCAAATTTATTTTCCATCATGTCAAAGTCTCATTCTCTCTTTCTTTTTACACTTCATGCACATGTCAGCTTGTCTCTACGTTGTGTGAACATTACATTATGAACAGACCAGAACAAACTGTTTAAAATGTAACAAATTTGGTTAAAATTAAAGCAAAAACTCATGACACAATTTCAGAAACAACAAAGACATGTAAGATCACTGGTACATTTCAAAGGGATCTTTGGGTGGATTGTAAAACAGAGCTGAAAGTGAGAGGTTAATGGTGAAGACAGCTGCCCGCTCCTGAATGTACCACTGCATTGTGGGTAAAGAGGTGCAGCCTGTCAGTCAAAGATCATTGGCCTGTGGAGGTCATGCCTCGACGGGCGCGTAAATAAGAGATTATGCATCGAGCAATATAACTGCAAAGTATGTCGGATTCTGTGTGTGTGTGTGTGTGTGTGTGTGTGTGTGTGTGTGTGTGTGTACGGTACTATCAGGGATGCAATATTCACGGCTGAGTTTGCACTTTCATAGAAATCCCTAGCAATAATTCGGAACATGACTATGAAATAGCATGTGTGAATTTCATATCCTGTAGTGAAGCTTTAACCTGTAATCTTAACACTTGTCTAATGTGTCAGTTGTCCCTTTTTTAAAAAAGAGTCTATACAGTGCAGTGTGCTGGAGATGAATTCTGAAAAGGAATTTGTCTTAGATGAAGGGTTATGGACAAACAGACTTCAGTCAGAAAAGAAAAAGCTACATAATGACTTAATGACCCACATAATGACTTAAGTTAAATTCCTAACTTAAGACTTGTTGTTTTATATTTAAATGTATATACTTTATATACTAGTCTTTGTCCTTCCAGCATATAGCATTTTGTCAGTGAAGTCATATGCAAAAGCTTGACATTAGCTTATAGGTGTAAATATTTAGTAGCCAGCAGGTTTACATATTAAGTAGCTTGTAGGTATGAATATTTAATAGACTGTAAGTGTAAATACTTAAAGGTTGGCAGGTATACATGTTTAATAGCTTGTAAGCATCAATATTAAGAAGCTTATTGGTGTAAATATTTAGTAGCTTGTAGCTGTATATATTTGGTAGCTAGTAGGTTTCCATATTAGGTACACATTTAGTAGATTATAAATATAAATATTTGTATGTTGCTTAAATATTTAAGTATTTAGTAACTTATAAATATAAATTTTAGTAGCCTGTAGGTGTAACTATTTAATGGCTCATAGGTGCAAATGTATTATAGCTTATAAATGTAAATTTTTTTGTAGCTTATGGATCTAAATACTTAGTAGCTTGTAGGTATAAATACTTAGCATCTTGTATGTGTATACAGTACCTAATTAGCAGCTTGAATATTTAGTAGCTTGTGCTTTTTCTGTTGGTTTGTCTAAACTTCCAATGTTTGCATGCATAAACACAGCAGAATGCAGATATGCAGGGGTAAAAAAATGAAAGGCTGTTTTGCACATTCAAAAAAGTTAATAAATAAAGCCCACCAAACACAATCAATGGAATAATGCTTTTCCGATATCCAACTAAGCACCTATCAGAACATAATAAATCAGAGTTTGAAAGCTCTGCACATGTTTAACCCTCCAAAGTCTGGCTTATTAAAACCTTTATCCGTTTCCCCCATTATGTTGATATGCAGGAGCCTGACTTTCTCCTAATTGTGTGTATTTTAAAAGCCATTTTCTGTTAGACTGCACAAATCCATTACGTCGGCAACCTTAGCGGCAATAATGTGATTGAATTAATGCGGCCAAAAAAAAACAGATCCCGTGGCCGGTGGAGGGAGAGAGACAATGACAGATGCCCTCATTGCCATGGCTGTATCTCTCTGGGCTGGTATCGATACTATTAGAGCCGGTGTTAATAAGGGGAAAGAGAGAGAGAGTGTGATGAAAGCTCTTCTGTGTGTCAGGTGGTGAAGAGAGGTGGAAAGGGCCTCGTCGTTGCTGATAAATTCTGACGGCTCCCGGCAGGGTCAGAGAGGTAGAGAGAGAGAGAAAGAGAGACAGAGAGAGAGAGAAGGGGTGCGATACAGATATTGAGAGACAGACAGGAGGGCGGCTTTATCTGGGAACTGCAATAGGGGACCAAACTGACACACCTGGTCTGGAAAACCTATTGCATAGCAGTCCCTACTTTTAGTTTGTGAGCTACTCTGTGTGACTGGTCTAGGTACTCTGTGTGAATCTGGCACAAATAGGACATGCCATACCTGACCATAAAAACCCAGATCATTACATTTTAATGATGAATGAAACATATTTTGTTTTTATCAGGTGTGAGGAGATGCTCCATCAAAGTCAAAGTTTAAAAATGGTATTAAAAGCTAAAACTACAATGATTTGGGGACATTGACAATTTATAGAGGAGCAAGTTATTTTCTTAATGGACTGCTGTGCAGTAAATTACTTATTTGCTAAATTATTAAATTACTTATTAATACATGGCTACCAGAAACTGTTTGTTGTTTTTTACATGTTGGTCTATAACTGCCCAATATTGGAATATGTAGAAAATCAAGGAATACTCACAGTATACTGTCAAGCACATCTTTAGTACCTTTAGTTAGTATTGACTCCATATCATCTATCTTTACTCCTGACTTTAAATTGTATATTTCTATATTAATTTGGTTAAAATGTACAGAAAATCCCCTTTTGCTTCAGAAAGTGGATGCAGTACCTTTCAAAACTATTGGGAATTAAAGTCCAAGTGGGCCTTAAGGACCGTGTTGTACCTTTGTGTGTACATTGTTCGTACCATGGACAATTAAAATGTACTAGTACCTTTTATTGTGATAACGATAATAATCATGATAGTGACCACTGCATATAGTCTTTATTATTATACTGTAAAATTGTGCTTTGGATGGTTTTAATGAGTCAACTGTTGAATTATAATGAGCATAATAATAAATTATATAATATATAATACATTTTAGACTGAAACGAGGCAAAGAAAAATGGGTATTTCTGATGAACAAATGCAAGAATCAGCTTTTCAAATCAACCTTTGCTCTTTTGAAACTGTAAGGGAACACTTACACAAAAATTGGCTGGGGATGTCTGAAATGTGCTCAAAACCTCAGACAGATATGAAAAAAACAGTTCCAAATCTAAGGTAGAAATGAAAAACAAGCAGATCCAAATCCTGAACAGAAATAAAAACAAGTCAAATTCTAAGATGGAAATATTCAAGATAGAACTACGAAGACAGGTCAAAATATAAAGCAGATCTAAAACAACTGGTTAAAATCTAAGATAGATATAAAAAAAACAGGTCAAAATTGAAAATACATATAAAACTAAAAGCTATAAAAATAAAGCTCAGGACTCAGTGTTTAACCATCATTTTCACCTACTAATATTGGAAGGTGATGCACCACCTAATTTACAGTCTTTGTTAGTGACTAGCTTTAGGGATAAAGAAATGATTTGTTAATGATCTGATGGATTTTATTAAACGAATATCATTAAATGCATTATTACTAAGCAGCAACAATGAATAGTAATTCCAGCCCACATGAATGTTTCATGAAAATAATATCTTTGGTTTATATAATCACACCGTAATTACATGCAGCCGACAAATTAATTTCTTCTACACCATGAGTGTGTAAATAAATGGACTGGCACCTTTTATATGAGTGTGTGTGTGTTTCCTTATCCCTTCTGCTCCCTCACAGAGCCCTTATCTCCAAGCTAGTGATCACAGAGTTTATCTGTCTAATTATGTGGCAGGTTTCTTCTTAGAGGGCTGGGCTCAGGAGAGAGAAAGAGAGAGAGAGTGTGTGTGTGTGTGTGTGTGTGTGTGTGTGTGTGTGTGTGTGTGTGTGTGTGTTTGTGTGTGTGTGTGTGTGTGTG
>JBBPDB010000083.1:24068566-24091468 GCA_037974465.1 Brachypetersius altus
ATATAGATGTATATAATGTTTTAAGATGTTTTAAGCTAAGCACTGGACATTTACTTTACATTAGTGGAACCAGATGAAAAAATCCTGTCCCATAACCCAAACCCATCCTTACTCCATCCTAAGATCCACCTTAGAAATCAACACAGTCCATGGAGGAGTGCCTTGGTGCTTTTGTTCTCTGCCACTAGCTCACCAATTATTGGCCAAGGTCAAGCCTGTACACGTCACACCTGGAATGTTAGTGCCATGGACTGTTGCCTGAAGCTCCCCTTGGTCTGGCGTTCGGGCTGATGAAGGTGATCAGTCAGTTGTAATCTACAGCTAAGGCAGACTCTAGGTCCATCTTTTGTGTTACGTTCTGACACATCGTTCCCCCCTTAATCTCCACTACCTTCTGTGAGGCTAAGAGAGCACATGCTGTGTCTATATGGCGCCGTGGAGGTTTAGCCCGCTATAAATGTCCCGACAAAGCACAGGGGGCAGGTCACATTGCTGTATGCTTTACAGTGTTGACACATATATTTCTAATATACCATACATTATTACTGTAAGTGTGTATTAGGTGTAGGTTTATAGACAGGTACAAATTCAGACCAAAAATAAAATCTAGTCGCATGTTTGCATCTTTACAAACACACATGGTGCCGTTGACACTTCTATTCTTCAAATGATCTGACACGGAATTTTCCAATAAAATCTGCAGTCGTTTTTCTTTCTATCAGAAGTTGAAAACCCCAGCTGCCCTTTACATGGTGTCGAAATTTCAAGATATACAGAACAACATAAATTCTACAAAATTACATGGTGGTTACATACATTTTCATTAGAAGTTGAGCATATAATTTATTGTCTCCTGCTGAGTTGGACCCTTTTAAAGAAATTGTTTAGTTTGTCTAACATTTTTAACTTCTTTTTCTTTTTTTAAATATATTTGTGAAGCTCTTTGTCATTGCCAGTGTTTTCCTACCTTCGATGATCCTAGAGATAAATTTAATTCTCTGTATATTTTTCATTATAAGATTGTTTTAATACTACTATTATTTTCACATTAGTCTCACTGATGTGCGTGTTTCACACTCAATGTGTGAGAGTCGGCAACCCTGTTATGAACATGTACAACAAACAAACCCCATATTAATATGCAAAAAGTTATAAGTATAAGAAAAGACCATCAGCCGAGCTGCCAAGCTTAGAGCCGAGATTGTATAAGAAACACTACAAAATGTAATGAAACAAATTTTTGTTGCCTCGTGTTGTAGATTTAGAATAAATAAATGTACTTGTACATTATGAGTTTCATATATGAACTTCAAAACTTCATTTTAAATTTAATGTAAAATTACCTTTAAATGTAATGTAATGTAAAATGTAAAGATGTAATGTTTCATTTTAATATACAGAGCGAACAAATTTCTTTAGGTACAGAATGGAAACTCAAATCATTTTTTAACCAATTTGACATAATTCCAATAAAAACAAGGCCAGACACTGACTGGGACAAATATTAGGTTCAGAAGTTCCTGCTGGAGCTGTCAGTCGATCCTGAGCAGCAGGTTAAGGGTTAAATGGCTCAAAGTGTTGATGACTGTAGCTGTGGGTGGCAGTATTAGAGAGATAACCCTCTGTGACATACACTCTCACATTAACCCCAAAGGAAAGCCACCCACACTTGCAAAAAGCAGCCAACCCCTTCCCCACACACACATACACAAAAACTCATTAAGGCATCTAATCTAAATTTCCTCTGCATTTCGAATGTACATTCATATGTCCTGAATTGATCAAAAGTGTTAAGAAAGGGCAACTTTTATTATAATCTTCACATTTGTCTGTGTATTAAGGGATCTACCTTTAAGGGATTTGAAAATATTTGACCAATAAACATGTAAAGAAATGTAAAAAATAAAAATCTATTTTTCAGTGGAGATTCTATAACTTTTTTCTTGCAATGCTGCTGCTATTTCATCAAAACCTCAACATAGCATTTACTTTCCATTGCAACATATATGTAGCCCATAGCTATAAATGCTTCACACTGTGGGATCCGTAGCGGTGGATTAGTGGTTTGGTAGTTGCCCCTGTGATCAGAAGGTCACGGGTTTGAATACCAGGACTGCTACTAGCATCTTTTCAAATGGTCAAAGGTTGTTACTTTTGAGCACGGATCCCCACACACTGCTCCCTGGGTGCTGTGTGCCTGGCTGCCCACTACTGTACTTGGTGAATGGGCCAAATACCGAGAAAGAGTTTCACACTGTGTACTGTGGTGTGTTCATGTATAACAAATTGTCACTATATCCTTTTATTAAAAATGTCAATTATAGCTGGACAGACAAATTGAGACCATTCCAAGGTATTGGGTTTCTTTGCAATAGTAACTATATACTGTATGGGTGCCTACCGAGTCTAAATTCACCCTGTCTTGTATCTGGTCTGGTATCCTATCTGTTAACCACGGTCAAGAAGAGTAAGGGCTGAGCTTACAGTGTTTTGATCTTCCATTCTCACCAATGGGGCCCTCCACTCCCTGCTCTACAGTGATTCCACCTCTCACATGACATACAGTCAACCTGAAGGCACTGGGGAAGCTGGTGGGGCTTTACAAATGTGCCTTAAGGGCCTTGAACATGTTGGTAGGATAACCAATATCTTGACAAATGATGTAGCATTTCCACATCCAAGATGTGGGGGGCCTATTTCAAGCCACTGGTGAAGTGAGAACCACTTCCAAAACCAAATAAACCCAATTTATGTTGGGTTAGCATGTACCTAAGTTGCAAAGAAATGATGTATTACAATATTCCTTGCACATTTATTTTGTTTAAATGAAGAAACACTCATCTGCAACTCTTAAGATGTAAAACCCCAAAAAGGCACCGATTGGTAATGGAACTCATTTGTATAATTGTCTCACTGCCTCACAATACAAACTAACCAGTGATATATTGTGCAGCTCGCCTTAACCCTAAGCATGCTGCCCTGACAGTATATTCCTCTGGACCAATCTTTTCCCAATACCTTCCCAGGTGTTTATCGAATATAAATCGCGGCAAGCTTATGTGAGCCTGTGATTGGATTTGGCCCGGGGTGCGAAGGCTTTGATGAGCGTCAAGGAGGTCTGGAGCTTGGAGTGGTTCACATTATCCCCTCCTGGACTTCACTTTTTGATCTGCCTCCGAGACGACTACTCCACTGGACCTCCATGACTGCAGCATCACGGAGGTTATATGGATGTCAACACTGCAAATCACGCTCTAACGACAAACCCATATGCTTCTCTCACACTCAGGGCTGAATCCAGTCATTGTCTTGTAGCTGTCCGTTGCCTCATCCTTTTTTTACGGTGGATGTGCTCCACATATGATAAACTTTGGTCACAGCTGTTCTGCTTTGCAACCCTAGCCCAAAAATATACAATGCTTGCACACTAGAGTCCAAAAAAGGAAGCGTAATTTGAAAGATAAGTCAATGGCATTGATGTTACCACAGTCATTAATATTGGTTAATCTAAAGGAAGTGTTTTGTAATGTATCTACTGTCACTTTCTTGGAAGATATTGGACCTTTGATCTTAAGGAATTACTGTTGGAGATTTAATTTACAAGAAAATTGTAATGGCTGAGCTATGAATTTCCAGTTTTCACAGTAATGTATTACACTTTATTGCTAGTTAATTAAAAGTAATTTAGACTGTAGACTGTGTTAATGTAGACTGTAGGCTGTGGGTCTTAGCCCTTCAAAATGGTTTAAAAAAAAAAAAAAAACTTAATTGGTATTAAAATTTTGCCTTCTCAAAGCTTTGAAAATGTTTTTTATACTCACATATCTTATTTGGAAATAAAAATGTATTCCATCAAAGTCTTCATTAAGGAACCAGAAGTGGTTCTTTTCTGGTTCCAGGCTAATCCTGTTCTGTTTTAACCTATTTATAAAATGAACTTTTTTTGTGAATGATATGGTTTAAAACTCAAAGGAGGAGGACAAGGAGAAGGAAAAAGGCCTTTTTTTGTTTTGTCTAGGGCGTGTTTTTGTATTTATGTGGCATCTGTTTGCGTGATATCTCAGTGATTTCTGGGGCTGCGGGGGCTGCAGGGCCTCCGGGAGCAACCATGCTACAATGATCAGCCTTCTCGGGTGTAACTGCAAGCATTGTTCTGCCAAACAAAGTCCTCACACTGATGTGGGTTCATAGAGACAGAACTTTATATATATATATATAGTTTTTTTTTTTTTTGCTTTTCAAAACAGCTTAGCAGATTTTCAGATATAAGAAAAAATAAACAAAATCATCAGATTCTGCTGAAGAGTTTTAGGACAAAAGGAGCTAAAGGCACAAGTGGACTGTGGAAGTAAAATCTCCGTTTGGAAGCTGTGTACGGGACCCTGGCCTGTACCGTGTTCAGGGGTGGTGGGATTTTCATGTAGAAATCTTCGGTAGGGTCAGGCTTCAGACATGACCTTCTTATTGTTCTGTTGCTCAGACAACATGAGTCATGTTCAGGGCTTTGACTGACAGGTCAACGGCATTAGTTCGGTGCCACAAAGGCAACTGGGAGGCTTTAGGAAGTCTGCCTGTCACCCCTTTAGTGAATACCTGTGTTAATCACTTATTTCACAGTAGAACGTCCAAATTCAATATAAAGGACATTCAGATGGGTGTCTTCATCTGTGTCATTATTTTATGCTACCTGTAAGCTAGTATTTCTTAGTAAAAAATTATCATTTACAATTTTCCAGCACTCAACACATGGCATTGGCCTTTTGAAGGTGGTCCGTGTTGTGGGAGAACGGTCCAAGAAAGTTCTCCAACTACAATCACACACTTCCACCCGCCTCCATAATTTATTCCATTGGAAGCCAACAGGACATTTCCCTGAAGGAGGAAAAAGGATCACAGGTCTATCTTGCCACTTCATACAATGAAACAGGGGATTAAATAGGAAATAGTGGTGCCTTAAGCTGCCGTGATCTGGGCTATCCAGTTTCAGAGGAAATGCAGTGGAGATCAACTTCCTTTTTAATGGAGGGGGTTTGGCTTTATAAATCTAAACCCATATGAAAGAAAGAAATGATAACAGCATTTGAAATTCAGGTGTAATTACATTTGAAATAGAACTACTTATATAAGACTTATACTGTAGCAGATCTTTAATTTCTATCATTTGGCCAGTGGTATTATTGGAGTATTTTGATTTTTGAACATATTTGCGTATTTATATTATCATTTTACAGGTTATAAATAGTACAAATTTTGAAAGAATAAATAGTATTTTTTTAAAACTTTTATTTAAATTTGATTCCTGTTATATAAAAGTTCTGAACACATCACCCTATAATGAGCTATAAAATAATACCCTTCATTCAATAGTAAACAGGATCACACTTTCGGACTGACACGGATCATAATTTACAATTTATTTTTATAGTTCAATTACATCTTTTCTATTTCAATTACACAGTGAAAATCTGCAGCTTATTTCTTATGTTCAGCTTTATTGCCATTAAAAGTAAACTAAATATTATTCATTTGTATCATCATAATATAATTAAATTAACTATAATATTAAGTAGACAAATACCTCTGTATTTATGTCTATATTTTTTGCAGATTTGTAATGAAAAGTGCAGAAATTTTATATTGTGTTTTTTAAAAATAGAAAATAATTTGTATTCAAGTCTTGTGTCCAGTTATACTAAACATTGTTATGCATTATATATGATGTTATTAGTGTAAGACCAGACTGCTGCTGCTGCTGTTTGGTATTCCAGCTTCAACAAAATGGAACAAGAGTGAAATTAGCATTTTTTTCCCTTTTCCTATCTAATCTATGTAGATCTTTGTAAACCAAGGACTCTACGCCACCTGCTGGACATCCAAAAATCAATCCTGAGCAGCATCAATGGTGGACTTCTGTACAGTATAACCTAAAGGGAGACCACCGCTACTACAATTATAGCCGAAGATCCTTCTTCCAATGGTGATTTTATACAAGAAATAATTAAAGTCCTACAGTCTGATTGGCTGATGCAGCACCTTGCTAGTGATTGGTCTATTGTTCTATCCAGTGTATTGGTGGACAAACCAGGCTGATGGGCTCACAACTTAGAAATCTTACTAATTACAGATGTAATGACAACACATTTTCAATGTATTTTTTGAATGCATGTATTCAACCATATCTTTTGTTGCTGCCATTCCATAAATGGTAATAAACCAGCTGAGGCCATGCATTACAGTGATTTCACATAGTCTCGCTCCAAGTCATGGTTGTGAAGAAGAACGAGAAGGTTGGAGAAGGACCTTGACCCCGTAATGGACCACCTTACTTCCTACCTGCAGTTGGTGGACCAGAAACTATCAGATAAGCAAAACTGGCCCATCTGCGTTCCCTGGTTCTGACGGGATGGCCTGGCCTCAAGGCCTGGGGTTCCGCCATTGTCCCTCCTGAGCTTGCACCGTTCCTGCTTCAGTCCCTTTTAAAAAAGAGAGAGGCTGCCGATTAATCCGGCAGAGTTGGAACGACCTCTCGGATGTAACAGTGGTTATAGGAGTATGTTATCATCGTTATTAGAGCACCTGGAGAAGAGAGACACGGGGCGAAATTGGAAGCTTTATTGTGATTGATGGGTTGCTATTAGCCTGTTATCGCGGCGGATGGAGGGGAACGGGGCACTGAGTTGTAACACAACAGATTACCTGAGCCTCTAGTCTCCCGAAGGATGTTTAAATAAAACATAGTCTCTTTCTCTCTCTCTCTCTCTCCCTCTCTCTCTGTCTCTCTGTCTCTCTTTCTTTCTCTCCCTCTCTCTCTCTCTCCCCCTCTCTCTCTCTCTCTCTACACCTCCATTTCCTCTTGCCCAGCCACTCCGACTATCTGCACGTCACGTGCAATTTGCCCGAGCCTCTCCACTCAATAAACCGCCATCGCTCTCATACTTCCTTTTATTTTCCCGCCAATAAAAAGAGAGACCTGGACTCCCGGAAGAGGAATCATATTTTTGGTGCTCTCTTTCTTCTTCTTCTTCTTCTTCTTCTTCTTCTTCTTCCTTCACTTGTTTTCTCTCCCAGCGCGCTGTGCCAAAATGATTGATTGTGACCTGCAAACCGTGTGTCCAGTTTTACCCAACAAATGACTCTGGCCCCTGCCAGTAGACCTTGGCCAGAAGGAAATCAATATTTCACCATTAAAATCTATCAAACAAGAGTTAAGGCTGCAGCTGTCCAGGCCGGCCCGTTGGCGCGGGGCGAACATTAAATCCGACACTTGTAGTACACGGGTAATCAATATATAGTGGTTCACAGATCATTTGTGGTCACCATCTTTTTTTTCTTGCTTGTGATGGATACCTGGTGCAGCCGTGATTCATTTTGTCACCCCATTAAACTGGACTGTGTCAAGTTCGTCTTCCATTTCATCTGGAAGACCCGTTCCCATTCTTCACAAAGAGAGAGAGAGAGAGAGAGAGAGAGGGAGAGTGAGAGAGAGGGAGAGGGAGAGAGAGAGAGAGAGAGAGAGGGAGAGGGAGAGAGAGAGAGAGTAAGAGAGAGATAGAGAGAGAGAGAGAGAGAGAAAGAGAGAAAGGGGGCCAAACAAAGAACAGCAGCCTGTAGTTACCCATTTCAATAAGAGTATCTATAGAGATTTGGTGTCTAGCGGAGTGTGAAAATCCCTTTGAGGGAGGACAAACATGCTTTGAGACTGAGCCACATGCCTGACAAGTAGAAACCATGATAATACATTTACCTACCATTACCACGTAAATCCAGCTGACACACATCCTTCTAAATGGCTTTTAATTGTTTTACATTCCCAAAGCATTTTATATATATTATAATCTTAACTAATATTACAAGCTTAAGAAATAATAGCTTGCATTTTCATATTTGAAATTACTATCAATTCAAACAATTTAAGTGTCCTTATTAACTGTGAAGTAACACATTAATGATGCATGTCACAAAAAATGTACTAGATTAGCTAGATAACAGTTGCACCACTTATGTAATTACACACTTACTAATTTATATAAGTACATATAACATGTGTATATAATGTATATAAATATATTATTTGTTTTGTTTTAAAAATTTGTTTTAATTTTATAATAAATAGACAATCAGAATTTGAACTAATAACTATAGAAACACTTAAATAAAGCATGTGAACATGGACCAACAATGTACTGTACTACAGCTGGATTACAATAGTGCAGCTTTAATAACTGCACGTGTGTAAGATGCGTGGTGATTACATGAGTAAATACATGAGTAAATGCAAAATATGCACAAACACAAGCTGCACAGCTGTAATCCAGCTGTGTATCAGTAGATATATGTTTGTTGAGATCATTATTAAATGTACAGTGCAAGTAAAGTATTTAATGTTATTTTATGCAATGCACATTAATATACGTTATTACAAACCATATGAAGTGGGGACCAACAACTGTTGTCAATAATTTCTAATTAGAAGTATATTTTCATTTGTGTGTTTAAAATGCCTGTTGGGACAATTAAAGAGCAAATTATGTAATTATGACTAAAAGAGGTAATGGTTAAAAAAAATGGCAATTTGCCCAGTTTGATAAAATCATGTTCAGTAATAATAATAATAATAATAATAATAATAATAATAATAATAATAATAATAATAATAAAAATATAATTATGTCTAATTGAATTATCTTACCATAATGCTACCGTTCGGGAATTCTGTGTTTTTGAATCCAATTTAAATGAAAAGGGCCATTATGAATGACTCCGAGCATCATTTCCTCTCTGGTAAATCTCATTTTGATACTCAAATAAATCACAGGGAAATGAACCTTTCACTTTTCGGAATAGTGCCACGACGGGGATGCAACACAGTGCTGCTGCTGTGTGTGTATAAAAGAGAGGGGATTTTTTTTCACTGCTATTCAGCCTCAAGGACAGCCTGCTGCCGGCATGGCAGGTGCTGGACCTCAGCCCATGCACATGCACACACAACCTCCGTACCTGCTCCGGCTCACATTCGCACACACTGCAGTGCTAGTCCTCATCACAGTCGCCCCATATGCTGTAGCCTACCTGCTGCAGGGAGGATTATTAGTACAAGTAACTGTCATTAAAAATGGATTTATTCACCCTCCGCAGGGGCTAAGTCGGCCTCCTGATCATGTGTGTGCCCTCACCCTATGACATGTGTACATGCACACGCACCATCACACTCAAGCTCATGAGCTGGTGCATACTATATGCAGTGGCCATTAGCAATTGTGAGCTGCCACACAGAGTTTAGTGCATGGCAATATACAATTTTGATACTGAAAGAGTGTTCCACTCAAAATACAGTGTGAGTACAAAATGTTAACATTCACACTACCCCTTGCATCTCATGACCATTTAGTCAACAAACGGTACGTTAGGGTCCTGGACTGTTAATAAATAAATTCTACTGCTAATTTTTTGTCCATTTCCAGTTTATTCACAACATGCACGACCTTCACCAATGTATCTGATCCAGCTTCTGAACTTGTTAATTAAGTGGAGCAGATTGTGGAAGGAGCTAGACTCCACAGGAAGTGTATGTGTTGTAAAAGTAACCATAACAGTCAAAGACTAGAACCACATGCCCAAGCCAAGGTCCACTTAAGAACCTTCATCTTATTTTAGTCTTTCAGATTTTTCTGGACAAAAATTTGTAAAATAATCTTCTCTTATTTTATCTGGGTTTACTGCAGCGGGGCATGAACCGGTTTCATGATGACCTTACTAACTTTGATTGGACATACTTTGCTGAACTGCATGACCTTTTCTCAAACTCCTCTGGATGCAGCAAATCTTTGTTGATGGCATTTCCAGGCCTCTATCAAGGCCTCTGTCAACATGACACTATCGATTGTAGGAATCTCAAGCCCATAGAAGTATGGTTGTTAACAGAATTACTGCATGGTGAGAAAAGTCCTGGTGACCTGGTCACCAAGCAAAATGTTGCAGGTACTCTGTGTAAACCAAAAGGAGACACGCTGAATTCAAATAAGCCACGGGGTTCATGAATACAGAGAATTGTTGTATTGTTTACCGGACTGTACTAGCAAGTCGTGCATTCCAATAGACTTCCACTGAAGATGACTCCCAAGGGAAAGGTCATGCCAAAAAACTGAATAGCTTATAACTAGTCCGGAGGAACACCAGCTTTTGTGCTCACATTTTTCTGCTTGTAATTCCAGGGACTTAGATTATCCATGGCCAAACATGCGTCTTCTTGGCTGAAGAAGAGCAGCCATCAAAAAGCAAACCCAAATTGAGGGTACTGCAGGATGTTCTGTACCTCATATTATACTTTGTTCCCTTACAAACGTTCATTGAAGAGTCTAGTGACAGTGTGTGAATACAGCGTGTATAACACTCTACTATTTTAATCGGACCTCCATAAATTAATTTGTGCTGCGAGACAATGTGTTGTAATTGGTTATTGTGAGAGTCCTGCTGCCAAGATATGGTGGGGAGGGGGGCTGATGAGAAAGAAGGAGGGCAGAGACGATGCTTCTGTCGCAGAGAAGAGGGGGAGGAGAGATCGGGAAAGAGAAGAAGAGGCTGAAACGATAAGTAATTACGGCCAGGCACTCCATTCATCATCCACTGCTGAGCGCAGTATCCAGGGTCTTCACTGTTATCAGCAGTATATAGACCGAGTGTCAGCGCTCGTGAATAAATCTGCTTCGGAGCGCCTGTCTTAAACTGATCCACCGTTGCTAGACCTTGGTCCTGCCTGATCATCCCGTCAAACCCCTCCTGCCTGGGGAATGAGCTTTAAACCTTGTGTAAGCCAATATTTGAAGATCCTCCTTCACAAAAAAACTCCCAAGTGTGTCTGCTCTGAAGGCACTGAACCTGTTCCTATGGTTTATTGATTTCTTTACCAACATTGCCATGTGCAGACAGTCACTGATTACATCAAGATCTTTGCCCTTAATTTGGCTACCATCAAAACCACTGGTTTTCGATTTGTCAAGCAGACTAGAACTGTTTCTATACCAGCAAGTATTCACCTTGAACAGTCTGGTCTTGCACCTACAGCATTCCTCCCATTCCAAAGCTGGTTTCCTGCAGTGTAGGTACAGTTAGCAAGTCCATTCATTGCTATAAAGTAGCTTAATGTTCTGTCACCCTGTACAGCTACCCTCACATGATGATAGAGGATGCTAGCAAATTGCCTAAAACACTATGCCTCCTTTGGATCCTCACAACAGGGCAAGAAGAGGTTGGAGAATGTATTTGTGCTGGTGTAAGCAATAACAGGGTGGAAATCCTATACAGTATGTAATTTATTGCCACTATGGGGTCTGTAGATGATCCTACACAAGTACACTGGCTCAGGCACCTTTGAAGTCCAGGAGTCTTGCTTTTTGTCTTTGGAATGCAACCAGCCTCATTTGTCGTTGCTGACATTCCAAGCAAGTGAATCAAAACAGTTTTTGGTTTTTTTTGTTGTGTACGAAAAGGCCCAGCGCCGACACCAGCAACGATTTTGTACTGTGGTTCCATGTGTGAAAGCTGGGGTATTTAGTCACTGTAGAAGGGTTCTGCTTGCCTGCACATCCGCCGGCCACTAATTGAGTGAGGGAGCGAGCAGGCTCGAACTAAGGAGGCAATCCTTGCTGCTGGGCTCTACATGGTTTTCTTCTGCTCTCGGAACTGTCAGTGTTAATCAAGCCTCATCTCTTAACACCGGCGGTGGCTGGAGAAGAGGTGAAGATTAATATTCCGGCTGAAACAGATGATAAATCATTTGTACATAATTAGTGCTCGGCAAGGTTATAGCTGACACGAATTTTTATCTTAATTACGGGGGAAATTTGTTCCATTAATTTAATTTGTCGCGCACGGGTGAGTCTGCGCCTAACAAAGTTAATCTTACACCTGTCAGCGAGGAGCCAAGGTAGCCCCTGCAACCAGAGAAAATTCGATCGGAATTCAGACATGGTGTCAGGACTGCAGGTTTACCCCCCAACACCTGGATGTCGATTGGTCTAGAATCTCAAACGGATACTTTGCCAATGCCAATATGGAGGTATCTGAAAATCTTGTTATGCTTGCAAGGGATGAAACTAAAGCCGCCAACCATCACTTCCGGGAGCCCAATAGGACTGTACCATTTCTACGTATTGCTTCATAAGTGTGATATATACATTTCTGAGGGGATAAAAACAAATACTGCACATATTTTGTCACCCCTCTATTCCATTATTGAAATTTGGGACATCTGTGTGGGAATCCCAAGTAAATGAGGGGCGCTAAATGCCAGTCTTCCAAATCCACTGTTTGATAATATTTATGTCTCATAGTAAACAACCAGGTCAGTACATATTTCCTTTTCAACTAACAAAAAAAGAGAATGCTCCATTATTGTGAATGCTTTGTACACCACACAGTAAGAAACACCAATTTAAGACCCAAGCTTAATTTCATACATTTCTAGGTCAATACTGTCCCCTGCTGGGCATGCTAATAATCCTGGTTGTTTTCTGCAGAGTTTGCATTTGTTGTTCTTTGAAGGTGCTAATACCTAGGACTATTCAGCATTGTGACTGCAATTTGTGTATTCTTTGTGTACTCATCTTACTTATGTTGCTGTGTTAAATTATAGAGCAACTCCTGCTGTCCTTTGAACAGTGTGTTTTATGACAGGCCAGTTGTCCACACTAGACACAGTTTACACCATAAATCCAGCACAGATACTGATACATAGCATCACTGCTTGAAAGGAACTTTATTATTATTATTAACTGTAAAGACTTTTAGAGTTTAAACACAACCTTAATGGCTATGGAAAACAAATTTCATGAATTTCTAGGCTAACACTGCCCTCTTCTGGACACTCCAAAAGTACTGGTTCTTTTCTGCAGAGTAAGCATTTGGTGTCCCTCTGCAGGTGCTTTGTGATAATAGTTAATATTAATTTTTATTTCACTCAGTAATATCACATACAGTGTAAACTGAAATACATTTAATTTTGGTTTGAGCGAGTTTACAGATGTTTAGAAATGTATTTATGGAAAATATTTACTAATGACTTTTATATCTTTTATTTATATATTATATATTTTTATTATATATTTATTTGTATTTATATATATCCCTTGCCCTTAAAAAAACTCCCTTACCCTCTTAAATGTTTTTTTTTTACTTGCACATTAACCTCTGACTTTTTTTTCTTTTGACAGGGTTTATTAAGATGCGTAACTTGGCTGGCAGTAACTTGGTTAAAAGCAAGCTTTAATCTTAGTGTTGCTTTACAGGTATAACGAATAAATGTAGACTACTTAAGTACTGATGTACATCGCCCTGGATAAGAGTGTGTGCGAAATGCCGTAAACGTAAATGTAACTCATTTACCAAGTAAAGTAGCAGGCAGTCAGGAACACAGCACCCAGAGAGCAGCGTTTATGGACAGTATCTTGCCCAAGGGTAACCCGATGGTGCCACTAGCAGTCCTGGGATTCCAACCCTCCCAATTGCAGGGCCAACTAGTGATTATTAGCAACATTAGCTTCCAGTGCTTTAGTGGAAAAATTCAAACACCAAACATTTGTTGGCCAGTGGAATCTTGATCTTGAACTATCAACTATGTATTCATCGAGCTTCACTCCCAGTACCACCTTATTATTCATTTTGATACATTTCTGTTGTAAGAAACCACAGCATTGATTTTTTCCCCAGTGTTTCATTTGCTTTTAATGTATATTGACATATAAATCCTCCAAATACAAGTTTAATTGAGGGAAAATGCAAATGACATATACCAACACAAATAATATACAACCATGAAATAATGGGAACAAAAATAAATGTTTTTTGCATATCATAAAACTTGTAGATTTATTTTTTCAGTTGTTAATAAAAACGCCAGTTTTTCATCTTCATATTCATGATATGAACACTCCATGTCAAGTATAAGCAGATATGTGGAGTTTAAAGTCCCTATAAGGAGTTGTTGTACTAGATCGCATCTAACTACTGCAGGTTTTTGTTTTTAACAATGCGCCACTGCTACAATAGATTGCCTCAGGTTATTAAGTCACTGCTGCTTTAGAGGCAGTGATGGCACTGTTTGGACAATTTCTGACAGGGACTTTGGTAGATATGAAAAATGGGAAATGGAATTTTTATTGCTAAAATGGGAAATGTACTATTTTAAAGGTCCCTTGACATGAAAGTTTCACTTAATACAATAATACAAGTTCCGCTAGGCTGTCTGTGGTCCTGCAGTGGCTAGAAATGGCAATAAGTGTAAAGAGTGCCATTATCGTCCTGCTCCACCGTTAAGAGAACAATAGGCCCAATCTGGAATTTTCCCCTTATATACGGGGAAAGGTTACCAGCCCTTTGCCCGTCCAGAGAATTTCGCCCCCCTCCCCTAAAAAATTAGCTCCCCTGACTATCAATGCGATCATCTGAGAGACCACTTTTTCCTCTAAAGACATCATGGCTTGCAAACAAGTGAAGAATGGCAGTTGCAAGGTGCATAGATTTTACAGTACAAATTGATGTACAATTAAGTCTGGATCAGTTCCAACTCTCCTGGGCTCAGCTACAAACCTCGAACAAGTAAGTCAACATAACGTTATATAATTTTGTTGCTTTGCTGTATATGGTTACCTAGCTTTTTACCTTTAGAACATGGCTGAAACATTAGCACTGCAGCTAACAGCTAACAGCCCAGTTGACAGGCTACTGCTCAAATGTAAAGGCAGATAGCATCCGGTATGTGTGAGTGGTGTGTGAATACACACATTAGCTCCAGTGTTGTACTTATTTGTTATTTGCAGAACCGTGCTGCTGTTAGTGTTATGGTGTGCGTAATATCTGCCTTTCCCTTCATTGAAATGACTGGATATGACCCCTCCCACATCCTCCCCCACCTTCCTCCATGCCCCTCCCTGACCCTCCTCCTTGCCCTGCCTCTGTCCTCCTCATTAGCATTTAAAGCTACAGACACAGAAACGGCATGTCCTATGGAAATCTCATTGTATGACTGGCTCTAAGTAATTCTGCACCAAGGCTGAATTTCGGAAAAAGAGTTCGGATACAAAATTAGGGGACCACTAAGACCTGAATAAAAGCAGAGAAAATCAGCATGTCATGGGACCTTTAAGGAAGACATAGAAAAAACAGAAGTGCTGAGAAAGAAGTAGACAATTAAAAATAGATATGTTAGAGTCAGAGATCAGACTGAATATTTTGATATCAACCAGCCCAAAGGATGGCCAAAAAAAAATAAACATACATTCAGCTCGATAATCACTGGCACCTTTGGTAAAGATGTTATTTTTAGTTGAAATTAGATTTTCAGTTGAACTGTCACTTAAAGGTTCACTATATTGCCCAAAGTATTTGCACCTGCCTTTACATGCATATGAGCTTAAGGAACATCCCAGTCTTAATCCATAGGGTTTAATATGACCCCAGCCCAGCCTTTGAAGCTATAACAGCTTCAACTCGTCTGAGCAAGCTCTCCACAAGGTTTAGGAGAGTGTTTATGGGAATTTTTGACCATTCTTCCAGAAGCACATTTGTGAGGTAAGACCCTGATGTTGGACGAGGAGGCCTGACTCACAGTCTCCGCTCTAATTCATCCCAAAGGTGTTCTATCAGGTTGCAGTCAGGACTCTTCCACACCAAACTCGCTCATCCATGTCTTTACGGACCTTACTATGTATGCTAGTGCACGGTCTTGTTGGAACAGGAAGGGGCCGTCCCCAAACTCCCCAAACTGTTTCCACAAACTTGGGAGCATGAAATTGTCCAAAATCTCTTGGTATGCTGAAGCATTCAGAGTCCTTTTACTGGAACTAAGGATCCAAGCCCAGCTCCTGAAAATCAACCTCACACCATAATCTTCCTCCACCAAACTTCACACTTGGCACAATGCAGTTAGACAAGTACCGTTCTCCTGGCAACCGCCAAACCCAGATTCATCCAACAGATTGCCAGATGGAGAAGCAAGATTCATCACTCCAGAGAACTGCTCTAGAGTCCGGTGGCGGCGTGATTTTCACCCACCGCATCCGACGTTTTGCTTTGCACTTGGTGATGTATGGTTTGGATGCAGCTGCTCGGCCATGAAAACCCATTCCATGAAGCGCTCTACGCTGTTCTTGAGCTAATCTGTAGGCCACGTGAAGTTTGGAGGTCTGTAGCGATTAACTCTGCAGAAAGTCTGTGACCTCTGCGCACTCTGCACCTCAGCACTGATCACACTCCATCAGTTTACGAGGCACCGCTTCGTGGCTGAGCTGCTGTTGTTCCCAATCACTTCCACTTTGTTATGATACCACTGACAGTTGACTGTGGAATATTTAGTAGCGAGGAAATTTCACGACTGGACTTGTTGTACAGGTCACAGTACCACACTGGAATTCACTCCTGAACTCCTGAGAGCGACCCATTCTTTCACAAATGTTTGTAGAAGTGATCTGCACGTCTAGGTGCTTGAAGTTTTACACCTGTGGCCAGGGAAATGATTGGAACACCTGAATTTAATTATTTTGATGGGTGAGTGAATACTTTTGGCAATATAGTGTATGTGGATGCATGGGTGGGTGCGTCATAAAATGCATTTGGGGATAATTAGATTAATCTCACAATAACATATCCAAAGCTTCCAGGGTCATCCTCTTTATCTCCAACCTCAAAGGTTTTCAAAGGGGACTGGGATGACCATGGTCACAGAACCATTTTTGTGCAGATTTGGACATATGTCTTGAATGACCGTCCAGCCTTGAACCATTTTATATTTTTGACAGATAGCCAGAAATTCAGGTAATACTTCATGCCATGTAACAAAATCTCCAAGGTCTTTGGAGGGCCAAAAGCCCCCAAAACATTCTACACTATATTTAATACTGAAAACTGAATACTGTCTTTTCTACATAGTCATCCTTTTACACCAAACCCATCTTAAGTGTTTGGTGCTAAAAGAATTTAGCTATTTTTATTACCTCATTTACAAGGGTCAACATATTTTTGTCTCCTTTCAGAATGGGTATGGTTAGCATTTTAATGAGACTGAAAGGTAATGATACTGCTTATTGGCATAGACCTTTTATTGATGCATCTGTCCATGGTGCAAAGAAATAAAATGTTCAACGAGAAGTTGGGAAAAGATTCAGCAGGGTTTTTTTGGGGGGTTTTTTACTTTTTTTTTGGAGAAACAAGAGCTAGTTTCTTGTGTATCTAATCAGGGAGGGGTCCTCAACAAATGTTCTGCTCAACAAATGTGGTGATAATGAGCAGAGTGCCACTCCCATCCCTCAGACTCATCCAATCCACCATCAACCATTTAAAATGTGAGCTATGTTTGCATAATGCATTAAGGCTGCACAATGCTGCATAAACACAAACACCGCTTGTCCAGGAGGCAATCCACATTTTAGTTTTGACCAGTCAGTCTCCAAACCCATCTCTGGTCTCCTCTCATTTATGTGTTGTTTATTCTTCCAATAATTCTTGAAGAGTTCTTGAAGAATAAACAACACAGCTGTGTGAATTTAGCCCCTACATTACCTTAGACTTATACCCCAGTGACACTAGAAGTTATTGATGGCCTGCTTAAAATTGGTCAGAGTGCCAATGATTATGCCATACATGATTTTCATATTTTCAGATTAAGACATTTTTGAATATCTTTTTTGCCTATTTTTTTCCCCAAAGGTGCCAATGATAATGGAGCTCACTGTAAATACATTAACTAAACCATTGTTATTTTTGTTTGTTTTTTTTGTTTTGTTTTTTTACTATTTATTTAGCAGTTTACCATTCATTTAGCTGTAGTGTTCATGTAGAGGTAACTTCATTGTTGAGGAACATTCAAAAATTTACCAAGCAAAAGCTTATTTTTTTCACCCCAGACATGTATAATAGTTTTGTAAACAGGATACATTGTGTCTTATTAGCAAGGCTGTCAAGAAGACTGGTTATTAACGGCATGTTGTAGCGTACACTCATTTTCTTAATTTTTACCTTTGCTTTCAAGCTTATAGGGAAAAAACTACAGAAAACTTTCTTTTACAGTTCTTTACAATTATTTGTGAAATCACTCCATTGTTATTTCCATTTAACTGCCTATTCTAGCCCATATCGTCGCTGTCAATGCAAAACTTTGTACCTCCCAATGTACCTTTACAGGAGATGGAAAAATGTTAACTTTAATATATGTTAATATAACAAAAATGTACTTCAACTGACAATTTCTGGTAGTCCATTCTTAATGAAATGTTCACACAATATAATGGGAGGCTGGTGTTTTCAAATGGAAAAAAAAATTAAATAAATTTGCTTAAAAATATGATTTGAAGTTTTGATATGATAGCAACGATTTCAAAAACATCTCTTTTGCATCTTTTTCAAATCTCTATTCTGGGATGCTGCCCCAAGATCCAAAAGAGGCAAATGTCTGTCTAAGTGCTGTTGAAAAGTCTCACTGTGCGAAGGTTGTCCTCTGAGTGCAATAAGAGCTTACGGAGTAGTCGCTGAGTGTCTTATGATGTGCTTTTAGGTTTTCCCATCCACGCGCGGGCAAGGTTTTACCCAGTTTGTCTAGATGGAAAATTTGAACTTGCAGCCCCCTTTCTCCTCCCACATCTCAGCAGGAAGACGCACTGATCTTTTCTGACACTTCAGGATCTGACTTAGCAACAAGGAATCGGAGCCGTCCACCACCCAGCCGGATCAAATCGACAGCACTAGGAGAGAGACAGAGAGAGAGAGAGAGAGAGAGAGAGTTTTTTTCTTTTTCAAATCAGTAATTAGTTTTGGTTATGCTATTTTTCGTTTTAATAGGGACACATGTATACCAATACTGATATCAAGACTGGGTAACCGTCATGCTCATTTATTCATATTCGTCTCTATTTTGGACATTGCTCCATGATAGTGGAGTATGACTCTGGGATACTCCTCTGTGATCCTGACTGGGCCATGAACCAAGCACATTGCTCCATGACAATGCAGTTTCCCTGAGCAGTAAGCACAAGAACATCACTGCTATGTTGGTATCAGTATCGATGAGTACCAAAGGAGTATCGAGGAGTTCCAGCTCCTCTAAAGACGTCTTTTCAACATGCAAAAAAGACCAAAAGATGACTTTTGGATGTAACTTTGCTCAGAGGGTCTTACGTTACAAGCACTCTGAACCTGAACTTTTCAATAATCACAGATCTCTAAAATGTATATATTATATGTGCACACAAAAAAGATACAGAAAGCAAGAGACGGATGAATTCGCATGCATGATTGGTGCTAACCTCTGGTAATCGGCTCCAATGAGGCTGGTTCCATTTACAGCCAGGATTCTGTCTCCAATATGCAAGCGGCCGTCTGAAGCAGCCGGACCGTCAGGGATCAGCGTCCGGATGTAGATTCCAGGCGAGTTCAGAGGGGTGTGCTGCACAAAGAGTGTTAAAATGTTGAATGTTTGAGCAGGTTTTAAGGATGCTACCACCAGAGACAATACAAACCCTGAATCAGCCTTCAAGTCTTCACACCATAATGTTTTATACTGGGGACAAGGGACATGTATACAAGCTTTATCTCTGATTCACAAGCAGGATGAATTAGGTTTTAGCATTTAGATCACACATCAGTGTATTTTTCTAAAAGAAATACAGGAGATGAACTACATTTAGTGCCTCCTGTTGAGAAGAAAAATGTTTGTCATCATGTCTGTTCCATGTTATGGCAAATACGAAAATAAAAAACATGCTGCGGTGTCCACAAAGCAGTGCTGACCTCACATTAAATGCATGATCAGATGATGTTTCGTCTTGTCTATCACCGACCTCACCATTTAGACACAACTAACATTTTGATTGGTGGAGGACCTTACTGCAACACTGACCAATTAACCTCATATGAAGTAGGTGTCAAAGTCAAAAAGACAGGATTCACAGAGTTTTCAATATATCCCGCATGCCTTTACTGTACACACTGACTAGTATCATTTTAATCAGGCTTTCAAAGCTATTTTATTTTCATGTTCAATTCAAATACATTAGCAGTTTATTGCTAAAGGTAATAGTGGGGGACATGCAATGTTTTAGGAGTGTCATTTATGTTCAAGTGTAATTTCAATTCAAGTGCAGTGTAATTTATGTTCAAGGTTTAGTATAAAGGGTCTTTGAGGGAGAACAGGGCCAATCTTTTCAGACTACCAGTGTTTATATGTTATAGCAGGTGTTGAAACTCACAAGTCCATCGATAAGTCCCATGCCAAGGCCGTATGGTCCTTTGTCCAGGTCGACTACAAAGACGGAACAGATAGCATCAGAGTTGGGGCCCAGGGTATGGGACTGAGGGACGGGGAAAGGTAAGCCACAACCACTCAGAGGGCCTGGTGGACGACACACACGCACAAACACACAAAAACACAAACACAAACACACACAAACACAAACACAGACAGGACTAATGATTTATATCACTAATGGTTTTCCATCCTCTACAGAGAAACACACTTAACTATGGTAGTTTTATGCACATTTGTGTTGAATTTATCCTTAAAAAATTAAAGAAAAGGAAAATCAACAAAACATGTAATTTGACCAGGAGTGTTCAAACTTTTACACACAACGGTACACCCAAACTCTTTGCTGTGGTAATACACAAACACAAGCCAAAGTGAAGCCAGAACATACAAACATGTGGACATGAAATCTTCCTCAAATAGGAACATGTGGGCAATTCCTCAATTCAAGGAACTTTTCTGACCCACTGGGGGTTCTCACACACTAAGAGGCTAAAAGGGCCCAAATCTTACTTTTTCTAACCTCAACATATAAAATGTTTGTATAATTCAGTTTGATATGACCATTTTCCAACTTCTTTTCATCTCTCTTTTCATCTTAGAATTAAACGGGCTGTTTTTGTTACTGTGCCTTATAGCCTGATATATGTAAGTGAACCTTTGATTGACTGAATGGTGCCTTGTTCAAATAGCAGTCTGAACGGAAATACTCCTAATAACATTAGTATGAATGGGTGGAGGTAAGTTGTATGCGAGTAAATGTATATAAGCATGTGTTAGTGCTAGTGACATCACAAAAACAATGATTATACAATGTGTCGATTTTTGTGACATCACAAAAATTATGATGCAAAGCAAGCTGTTTTTGCAGTTTAGTTTTCATATATGGACGTTATAGACTAGAAAGTTAATGACATATTAGCAAAATATTTATGCTGTTTACACAGATCATTATTTTTAAAAAATGATAACTTTGTTTTCCAGTATATGGGCTCTTTAGCAGACTGAGGGGCTAATTGTAACAGTCACTGCACTGTAAAGAAATTATGTAAAGCTGGATTAATTTTCTGTAGCAATGTGCCATAATGCAGCACATGCAAATATAGCATTTTAATATTTTCTGTAATTTCCCCAATTAAAGAAACACCCCCACAACACACACACACACACACACACACACACATATACATGCTACCACAAGAATGAAGGAAAGAGAGACTAACCTTCAATGTCATTACTGATGAACCCATTGATTTTGTGCTCTGGAGTGGAGCGCACACACCCATTGGCCTGTGTGTGAGAGCGCTGGTGTGTGTTCTCGGGGTAAAGAGGTGGGGCAGACTGTGAGCCAGCATGTGCATGTGAGATCTCAGGGTAGAGTGGTGTGTTAGGGGGAGTTAGCAGGCAGGATGACTCTGGACCATGGGTCTGGCTGGGGTGGCGGACAGACGTCCCGTTTCTGTAGTGAGCGCTGTGAGGTGGTCTGTCTGCCAGTCTGTCCTCTGCTCCTGCCCCCTCCCCTCTTCCCCCCTGGGTCCCGGCGCTGTCCCGCACTTCACCTACTCCCTCCCCACGCTGGGGTGCAGCAGGCCGGGGGCTGCTGTGGGCCTGAAGATGGTCACGCTGGAAAACATGAGCAACACATGGCCATGACTATGATGTGTAATAGATTTTCCTTCTTTAATTATATCTTAAGATTTAGAGCTAACAAACACTAGAGCTCACTCAGTAGTCACCCAAATGTTTTCCACTAATACAAAGAACTGTCATTCAGCGTCCTGAGCCGCAAGCCATGTCCACAAGTCTGTTCCACCGTAATGAAGACCCTGAGTTGGTTTGAGAAGGTTGGGAGTGGTTTTGGGAATGGAAATGATTTCAGTGAATGTTGACTTCTAGTGTTTGTTACCGTTAACCTTGCAGTTCCAATTCTAAGCTAAAGAGGCACAAAAAGCATAAGGTTGCTTAAAGATGTCAGAAACAGAGGTCCACATAATTAATTTAGTTTAGAGCAGCCCTGTAAAGTCTTGTAAACTGGTTATATAATGAGCCATTTTAATAGTAAGATTAGCTGACTTGATCCTTCTCTTTTGTCTTAATACACAACTGCAGCATTGTGAAACCCTCCTATATATTGATGTCCACTTGGTGTTTATTACTACAGAAATAATATAACATAATTAAGTTGCCATTTACCAAAATAATATAATACTATTCCAGGGTTTATACGGAGATTCTTAAGTTGAATAGGTTATAGGTTATACTCAATATGTAAAAAAAGAGTATAACAGTTAAAAGACAGACTGGACCTTTAGAATGAACATTGGAATTTGAAACAAATGGTACAAGTTAGGGCCTTGAAAGAAAGAGGAGGAAACTAGCTAAGACCCAGCCCATCCATTTCTTTCCTTTATAGTGGACATTTTGTTTACTTGTATCTTCCTTAAGTATTTGGAGAGACCCCATCAAGTCCTATAGTGTTCTGTAGAGAAGATCCTGGGCTTTCCAGTGATGGTCCTGTGAGGGTTTGCATACTGGGAGCAAGGACTGCAATGGCAAGACATACATGAGGAGCACCAAATGCAAGATGTTCCTCTGCAGAACCAAAAAGAAAACCA
>JBBPDB010000083.1:24091568-24101793 GCA_037974465.1 Brachypetersius altus
TTGTGTTTGCCTTAGTTATCAGCCCATCGCCTTATGTAGCCTTCTGTTTGCTTTGTTCCTGCCCTGTGTTTACCCTGTTCCTGTACCACGATCTCGTTCCCGTTTGGTCCACGTGCCTATTTGTTTTCTTGTTTTGGTTAATAAATGCATAGCAGAAAGGATTCCTGGCTCCTGGCTCGTACTGGCACTTCCCAAGGTAGCTCTCGGTCGTGGGGGCCTAGCCCCTGCGATCGTGACACCAACACACACACACACACACACAGATCAAGAGAGAGCGAGAGACAGGTAGAGAGAGATAGCGAGAGAACAACAACAAGAGAGAGAGAGAGAGAGAGCAAAAACGCGAGAGAGCGCGGGAGAGCGAGCGAGTCAGGTAGAGAAAGAGCGATGAGAGAGAGTGAGCAAGACAGGTAGAGAGAGAGCGACAACAAGAGAGAGAGCAAGCGAGCGAGACACGTAGAGAAAGAGCGACAATGAAAGAGAGAGAGAGAAAGAAAACACGACAACGAGAGAGAGCGAGACAGGTAGAGAGAGAGCGTCACTGAGAGAGAGAGAGCGAGCGAGACAACGAGAGAGAGAGAGCGAGAAAGAGCGACACTGAGAGAGAGAGAGAGAGAGCGAGCGAGACAGGTAGAGAGAGCGACAATGAGAGAGAGAGCGAGAGAGACACGTAGACAGTGCGACAATGAGAGAGAGTGAGCAAGCAAGCGACATGTAGAGAGAGTGCGACAACGACAAAGAGAGCGAGAGAGAGACGTATAAGAGAGCCTGTACGCCTGCAAAGTACTTGCCTAAGCCAGTCCTTTAAACGTTGATTCCTCCGGACAGAGGTCTGAAAAATTGCATTTGCCCAGATATGAAATGCACTATTTGCAAACTCGCGCAGAGGTTTGGCAGCGAGGCAGCCGGGTACCTGGACTGATTCAACGCGTGCGCGAGGTCACGTGACATCATTCCTATCACTCAGATCCTACTCGCAACTACCTCATCAGATGACGTTTACTACTTTTTAGTACTTTTCACTGGCCTTAATTTGACCTAATTTGATTTACTACCTTTTACTACCTTTTACAACTCTGCGGCAACCCTGTATTCATTATTCTTGGGGGCATGGGGGTGTGTGCTGAACAAACTGGTAGAATACCACCTTACTAACTAATTTTCCCATTTAAGAACATTTGGTTTCAGTCTCACTGTATACAGTAACCCCCCACTTATACGCGGATCAGCAGTCATGAATTCAGTCTCAGTATCTGAGAACCAAAACCAAAATAATTTTTCCCGGAACCCCCCGCACATGCTCGGAAAAGGCAAATGTCCTCCGCATTTTTTTTGCTTTTGTAACGTCCGGGACTTGTCCATCACGCCCCCTCGTTCTGGTGCTGGGTTGCTAAGCACCTGCTCTAACATAAACCCTACACAAGGTTTGAAAGTAGCCAATCCGAGGACATTATTTTCCTTGGTCCTGATTGGCTGCTGCCCAGAATTTCCCCCTTGAAGCATCTGGAGTGTTCTCGTGTTTTCCGTTTTGTTCTTCTTAAAGCCCTGCATTTTTATTTATGTAGTTTAAATGAATTTATTACTGTATTTAACTGCTTATGCCAATGAAAACAACAGTGTATACCAAAGAAAACACACTGCATGAATTAACGTACTGTGACGAGCCAGCATGGTAGGACTGGCTCCCATGAGCCTTTGCAGTAGGAGTGAGTGGCTGTTTGGCCGTTGTTTATGTATTTTTGTGAGTGTTAGGGGGGTAGTTACTGAATGTAGTAGTAGAGACTGTTTATGTGTGTGTTTGTGTGTTGTGTTGTGTAGTTGAGCCGTTTTCGACCGTCACCCTCCTCCAAAGTGTTAGCTGCTGGAGTAGGGTGGTGGGTGAGCTGAGAGCCATTAGGTGTTGTGGAGCAGTTCTGGCGCATGCCAGTGGGGATGCTGTACTCTGAAGAGTGTAAAACTCAGTTTCAAAGCTAATCATTGAGGAGTTGTGTGTCTTGGCCTTCTCACTCTCATGCTCCCAACAGTACATATAACATACAATACAGCGGCAATATCAGTATTTATATTTTAGCACTGCTGGAGTTCAGTGTAAACTGAACAGTATGGATACGGGTTTATCTTTACATTTTCTTTAAGGCTAATGAATTAAAAATTTGTGGGAATATTTAGGGTTTACACTATGACCGCAGGTTTTCATTATACGTGTGTGCTTTCGGAACATAAGCCCTGTGATAAGCATGGGGTTAGTGTATTTCCTATTGAGTGTCAGGTCCTAACGTACATTCCCACTATATATTACCCACGGAGGGCCAAGAATAAAAAATCCATAACTTTATTTATTGTACTTCAAATGACAAATATAACAATGTGCACATATCTCACAGATACCAAATACAGTACCATATTGTATTAATCTTGTAGTTAGTGTTTAGTGATTTCTGTGTATTGGTTTTGCACCTATTTACATGTTAGAGTAGGGTTAGGATTTAGTTGGGCCTGTCACTATTATGGGAACCTGTTCAGTGATATTTTGCTGCCAAAATGACCTAAGACTTACCTCGGCAAACACTAAACAAGGACATGTTTTAGAATAATCTCCTAACAACGCTTCTGTATTGCAGAAATTTGGAGTGTTCTTCTGCGAAGGATTAAGATACACACACAGTGGCCATAATCCGGCCAGCAGTGAGGTGCTTAATTACAAAGCTAATCCTTTAATCAGATTAAGTGTGACTCTCATGTCTACCAATTTGGTTTGAATTGAAGTTCAGAATTGGTTTTGCTTGTCCACTGAAGACCCTGCAAACTCAACAAACAAATGTTAACATAAGAAACAGGACCAGAGCACATGTTTAAGATGTGTGACCTAAATCACTGTCATTAACACTAAATGTGTAAATAAAAACAGTGTACACTGCAGTGCAACAGTCAGAGAACACCTTTTCATTTATTTAATTTTCAGCACAACATTTAATTTATAATTTTAGTGTGGACAATTACACTAAATCATCAACAGCTAAACATATCAAATTTCAGTGTTTTCAGTTTCTCACCATCCAATAAAACCAGCCCATAAAACCTTCCTTCACACCTCAGGCCTCCATTGTGGGTGTTCCAGTGTGTACATTTTCCAGCACCAGTTTCTCCAAAACAGACATTCCTCAGTGTTGTGTGTGTGGTGTTTTGATGTGGGACTCTTATTTTAAATTCTCAATGTCATAATTTTAGTCTCTGCTGGTGTTTATGTCTCAGTATGTTTTTGTGTATTCAGTTGCTGGTCAACCCTCTCAGATGCTCTCACGTTCCCCGCTCCTTATGTCTCCTCTGTTTTATGTAGAGTCTGTGTTTTTGAAATAAAACCCATCAGGGGGAACTTGCGTCTGCCCTCATCTCACTCCCTGAGCACACACGGTGTGACAGATTGAACAGCCTACCCCAGAGGTGCAGGTTCTCGCATGAACTCCCAGACTCTGATTCCCTAAGAGAGAAGGCAGCTCCCACACTGGCGTCCAGCCAGCGCGGAGACTTTGCATGGAGTGAAGGCCCTCTGGAACTAAAGCCCGCTTTGAGCACTTCGGCTCTCAGGCCGGCGTTGAGAGGCGTTCCCCCCCTGGGGCTCTTTTGGCTCCAACGCTGGTCCCTAAGCTGGCTCTAATGCTCCTGCAATGACTCCAGCTCACCGGATCCAAGCCTGTTCTCCGTGTCGGCAGCGAGGGACGTCTTCCCTAATGCCCTGTGACTACAAGCAAGCTCCCAAGCCTGAAAACAGGACTTGGATCCAGAAAGTAGGATCAAGACCTGGACCCCCCGGACGCTCTGCAATAGCACCCTTGGAGAGGGTGATGGAATATCATTAATTTTTTAGGGGGGTGTACACCCGGAGTCGATACTGGAGGGGGTGCGCAGAAGGGAGTTTTACTCTGGGCCAAGGAGTGCTCTAAACACACAAATGCCTCTTGTCCTAACACTGAGCAGATGTCCAGTTTAGGTTTTATAGAGCAGATGTTTCCTTTCATTAGTAATGGCTTCTTGAACAGTTACACATCCTTTCAGACCCACAGCGATCAGCTGTCTTCTCTCAGTGGGTATAACCACCTGTATTCTCTTGGGTCTGAAGCCAGAGAGGGGCTTGATTTTCTCTCAAAGTGTTGTGTAATGGTGCAGCTCACTGGAATATTTGCCAGCATCCACAAGGATGGAACTATCTTTTCTCATTCTTCTTAATAAACTTATGCTTGAGGGCTATAGCAGGGTAACAGAGCTGCCCAAATGCAAAAACCCAAAAGAACCTGACTGTTTACCTGCACTGCATCTAACTAAGACTTGCAATTAGAATATTACTCTCAAAACAAGATCAAAACGACTGTTAGGCTAGAAATAAGATTGCAGGAGTTTTTGCAGTGTGGCCTTGACAAGAAGGAAGTACTCCACTTGCCTTATACAGGTGCTGAAAGGTTGCCTACACCCTGGGAGCCTACCCAGAGCGGGACCTGGCTCTCCCCATTCCTCCTCTCACTAGGAGAGGTGTAGCAACCTGTACAAAGGTGGGCTTGGCTATCTGTCTCCCTCTGCTGGCTGGAAGGTGTCTTGCACGTTGTTAATCTGAGGTGGACAGTTTTGGTGGTGTCCCAGGGCTTGCATGGTTGAAATGGCTGTTTTATTCCACTTGTTTTCCTTTAATCTTCCCTTCTTTATTCAAGTGGTTCATCTTCTGTCTATTCTTCTAAGAAATATATTTTTGATAATTAAATTATAAAACAAACCAAGAAGTGTTCTCAAACTCCCACAGCAGCTGTGAAAGGCAATTTAAGCAACCTATAGTATGTTTGCGTTCGTTCGAGAAACACACCTGTGTTTCCTGCCTGTCTGCGCTGCCATTGGCTGGATGTGTCTTGGTGCGGAGACCCCACAAGAAGTGCCTGATGTAAAGGAGCTGCCTGTAGATACTGTCCTCCACACTATCACTCTCCAGGTCCACCTTAAAGCCAGCACTAGGTAACACAATTGGAGGGTGACTCTCGAAGCTTTCCAACAGATCCACTGTAACACACACAATGCATTTCTTAAACACACACAACAGTTCTGGCTCTGGCTGCAACGCTCAACATCATATTCTTTAAAATCTCTTCCTTGTCATGAAAAGTAGATTTTGTATAAATAATGGTCTCAAAATACTGACAAACACACATATTGGAACTTTCAAGGCCTGTATGTGCTTTAAATGAATGCTGATGGATAATGTCCATTTACAGACATACACTGACATAACACAGATTCTTACTGAAATATTAATAACACACTTAAGTACTTATTCTGTACAAACTTAAATGTACACACACTCACCTGTTCTGTAGATGTAGGCTTCATCTTCGCTGCTTGGTTGCCACATTGGTAGGTGACCCACCTCAGCAATAAGCTGGTATTGTGTGAGGATTCTGTGAAGCTGGACTGGTTTCAGAGTAGGGTGCTCAGCACACAAGACTTTCCAACTCATCTACACATACACACACACACACACACACACACACACAACAGAAGAACATTTACAATAAAATGTATTATTAAAAGCCAACAGTGAAGAACAGTGGTGGAGACTGAGCATCTTGTTAAGACTGAATGAATGATAGAGAATATGGCACAGTTTGAAAAGTGTTTTCCAGATATAATCCAACCAGCCTGAAGAACCTGTCAGGAAGAAACCTCTCTCAAACAGTCTGCAAAGCACATATCATGTTCAGGTACATTTTTTAAAGATCTGCCGAAAAATCATGTGTTTTGATTTTAAAAACATATTTTGACATTTTGATGTCGAATAAAAAAAACATAAATGCATATGATGTCTTGTTATGTTATGTCTTGTTATGTTATGTTGTGTTGAGGCTTTGTGAATTTCTCTGGTTTATTTGAGCTTAACATATTTGACAATTAATAATAGTTGATAAACTGGTTGTTTAATTAAACTGCGCTGTTAGAAGCTCTCAGAATTTTTAGCTCCTCATATGGAGATGCTACAAACAGAAATGAAGATATTGGATAAAGTGTATCTGTAACGTCTCGTCTCTTAAACCCAAAAAACAGACAGAACTTAATAGAAATCATCACTTTATCCAAATATGCTTGTTTCCTTCATACTAATGTATCTGTTCTGTAAAATCATTTCTCTGAAATGAAATAATATATATTTCTAACATCATCCAAAGCTACAGTTTTGTTTTTTTAAAGATGCAAATGTGTACATATTTTGGTTGACAATTCCTCATTACCGTATCAAGACACAGCATTTAGACCAATCCCACACTGTGGGATCACTACACTGATTTACACTGCACAGTCCTCCTTACTGTCTCATAACTAAAATCACAACTGTGCCAAAAAGTTGCTGCATGGTGGGTTATACGCAGAAGAAGAAGTAACTAAACCTTAAAATGGAAAATGGAGCCAAGAAGGCATCATAGATGTCTTAAGGCAAACAGACAAGAGAGCCACCCAACTATACGGACCTTATGGGACCCTGAGTCTATTAATGTCTGTGTGTGTCAGGTAGGCCCAAAAAGTCAATTACTTCTGAGATTTTTTTGCTAAAAGTTGCATATGATTCATTTCAGTTTCCCAGATTAGTTTAGCTAGTTGGTTGGCTAGCTCTCTAGATGTGGTAGACGATCGAGCTTCATGTTCGGAGGGAGTAAATGGCTTATCCTCAAAGTGTCTGTGGTGAAGAACATAGTGATCTGAGTTTGCCATTTACATTCAACTTCCAGCTGCCGGTCACCCAGTATCACCGGGTTTCACCCGCCTAGGTCTTCTGTCATAATAATATGTAATAGTGCAGCTCTATGTAACAGTGTTCACTCTATACAAAAATATCTGGAAGAATATCAGTGGTCTGACAAAAAATCATTGTGAGATCAACTGTTTTGAAAACAGTTAATAAAGACCTAGGAGACACACCTGCGAGAGCTGTTGCATGGGCGTGGCGAGAATGGTGATGGCGCTGCACAGTTTAGCAAAAAACTTCTGTGAGAGCTGAGCACGACCTGCGCCTTTGGCCCAATCCAGAAGCATGCGCACGCAGGCCTGGATCTGCAGCACCCGAGAGCGCTGGAACCAGCCCCTAGCGGGACCTACACACATGCATGCAAACACAGAGGAAAGAAACATTCAATTCCACATCACACAGCATGAAGAGGGGGTGACACTTCGCTGAGTATTGCATGAAAGCATCTTGTGTTAGAAACTGGTGCTAGAGTGTGTGTGTGTGTGTTTGTGTGTGTGTGTGCGTGTGTGTGTGTGTGTGTGTGTGTGTGTGTGTGTGTGTGTGAGTGCATATGTGTGCTGGAAAGCACCACTCTGATCCTCTCTGTCTGTTATGACACACAAAGAGGATTATGGACGTCTGGAGGAATAATCACTGCCTGACAGTGCCTCCTCTCTGCAGACACACTCATACACGCAAGACATATGCCACCAGCTGCTCTTTAAAAAAGGAAATTAGTGATGTAATTGTGCAACGTGACAGGCGAAGCCGGGTTAAGCTTGTTTAATAAGCAGTTAAATAACCAGCAGGTTCCAAATACAGAAAACTCAGGGGGCTTTTTACCCCACCCCCCAACATGAAGTAGAGAAGCACTTTGGCATGAGAAAATTCGAAAGGTGCTTCAGTTCAGTTCAAAGGTGCTTCAGTTCTTGTGCTTTTTGGGACCTGCTCAAGATAAGAAGGCAGGACCTAATGGTGTTTGAGAATGTTGTCCTCTGCTTTTGGAAACACATGAAAAATGTCAATTTAATGAATTATTTACTCTTTCAGGTGAACACCTCCAAGCACTATTACATCTCTAAAATGAGATTTTGTGTTGTATGTTGGTGTACTGATTTAAATTTTTGGAATTACGTAAGGAGTAAGGAGCTACAATAATTAAATAAGAATGAAACCGAGAGGTTTTGTACACTTATCACAGTAACTTTGGTTTTGTTTGATTCTACACAAGTGTATGGAAAGTAAAAAATAAGTTCAGTCATCCAGATAAATACGTAAGTAGAAAATGTATCTTGTATGTAGGTAGGTAGTAAATGTATCAGTTTTTGGTGTTTGTCTGTGCAGTGGAACATCAAATTCCATCAAAGTGCACTGTGTTGCTTTACACCAACACCTAAGAGTGTCATGTGTTCTTCTACTTGGTGTGATATACTTGTTGACTAGCGTGAGCTGACTGGAGACAGCAACAGACGGCAACAGATTATCTATAGCTCTTGGGTAAGACAATTGAAATTTCCTGAAAATGCACCATCGGAGAGCTTTAAGAAATGCATGTGCCTCATAATCTGTGCTTTGAGGCATGAATACATTGACAGGCTGACATTGTGGCTCCATTGCACATTTTGGGCGCATAAGTGTATGGAGTAGACCAACAGGGTCTTTAATGACATTCTCGAGATTAATAAGGAGTTGGTCTCCTTTTAATCAGTTGGTCACGATTAATCATGATTAAAATATTAATCGTTGCCCAGCATAATTTTATATATATATATATATATATATATATATATAGTAACCCTCAGCTTTTGCGTGGTTCAGGAGTCGCGGAATCAGTGTAACGCTTTTTTCAGAGAACCTAACTGATAATTGTATGTGGAAATTCCTACAATAATATCGAAACGTAAAATATTCTGCACATTTTTTTGCTTTTTTCATGGCAACATGTTTTATTACGCATTTTAGTTTAAGAAAATTATAATTTACTAATTTTGTTACATAAATATTAACATAGATTCAGCTACATTTCCATATAAAATATAACTGTACAAATGTTTTTGTACTGTTCATAGAACACAAAGAAAGCGCATGGTTAAATACTGCTGTACTCAGAGGCAGGGGGTTTGAAAGTAGCCAATCTGAGAATGTTATTTATTTCTCTTTGCTGCTCATTTCTCTTTGCTGCCGTTTGATCCATCTGTGGCAGCTGCAGATCAGAATTTCCTCTGTGGAGTTTCTCTCTTTGTTCTTCTTAAAGCCCTGTATTTCTATTACTATTTCCATATCTTATCAATCATTTCTATTTAACTATGCCGGTGCACTGCTGCTGCTTTTAATCTATCTATTAATCTATCAAGTTTTAATCTATCTATCTATCTAGGCCTAATAACAACAGTAGCCTAAGCTTTAACTGGCCAACAGAGTGGGCAAAAACACTTAATGACTGTTACTGGCTACCATGAGCATAACCTGGTCATCAAACAATATAAGGTAAAAGGCTGCCAGGCCTCCATAGCTGAGCTGTAATATGTGACACTGAACCAATTGTTTTGACATCAACAACTGCAACATCTGTCATAGATTGTATATAGATCCAATTCAGATCAGATTTTGTGGATTTTTGCCTGCTTTTTCCTGCGTAGTTCAGATCTGAACATGGCCTGTTTAGCCCCTATTCTTCTCTGTTTTGCTGTCTGGTCTTGGGGTGGTGGTGGCCTAGTTGGTAGGATAGAGGTCATGGGTTCGAATCCGACTTTCAACATACCACCACTGGGTTCCTAAACAAGACCCCGACCCCAAGTTGCTCCAGGGAGACTGACCCCTGTAGTTGGGGAAGCGTCTGATAAATGCTGCAAATGTTTTGTTTCATTTTCATATGACCTTTTCTGTACTTGCATTCCTACCTCAAAGTCACTCCATTTGTGACTAAATTTAGTGATGAATGGAGGAATGAAGGACTTTTTTGATGACTGCATTCCCTGTTCTATGCTGTAATGTTGCGAAGGCTAAATTAGAAAGTAAAACTACTCTATTGCAACCTCCCGTAACAAAATATTGTCACTGTTGTGAAAAATATTTTAGAAATAGTACATTTAAAGAAAAAGCAAAGTTTTCTGAACTTTATAACATGATGTTGTTTCAAATAATTATGAACAACTCCTATTCATCATGAAACACTTCAGTTCACTACACCCAGGGTAGTGTGTGTTGTGGCATGAGACACTAGAGGGCAGCCTAAAGCTCATGACTCTCTCGCCTGTCTTTCACTTTCTCATTCCGTTCCCGTCCCGTCCCTCTCTACAGCCTTGTTTTACCTGCCCTCCTGCTCTCATTCTCACTCTCGCTAACTGTTGCCATGGAAGCAGCTGCTGTCTACATGTCTAATGAAGACGTATGGCAGCACAGTCATGGCCTGAGACGCAGGAGTGTGTGCTTGTCACTATGTAAGTCTATATGAAGGACACGGTTTGAAAG
>JBBPDB010000083.1:24106803-24115623 GCA_037974465.1 Brachypetersius altus
AGTGGTTTCGCACTCAGTGGGTCTTTGTACAGGAAGATGTAATGAGCACCGAAGGAAAGCAGGTCACCATGGCGGAGCGGTGTGGGGCGCTCTATGCGAGTAAAGTTGACTAAGACATTGCCATGAGCCACCGGCTCCAGCAGCAACCGCATGTCTGAAGAAGAGGAGGAAGAGGAGGAGGAAGAGCGTCGGGTGGGGGCACGGCGGATGCGGCAGTGAAGTGGCAGGATATCAGGAGATGACAGGCAGATGTTTGGTCGTGCCGATGCTGTCTCTTGACCAACTGTGTGCTGCTCTCGGTTCAGCAGGTATACGAGGCAGTCCTGCAGGCAAAAAAGCATAATAAGAACTTGTATAAGTCACTGCAGACAATTATGGCATTATGATTGACAAAAACTATCATTTCAAGGGCTATTATAATTTGACAGTTTGTGCTGAACCAGCCAGATCTGAATTCTGCACCTCCTAGACTGGATCCAACACCTGCATCACAAGCACTATATGGTCAAGAGTAGACTATAGTGGATCAGGAGTGGCAGATTTAGTCACAAATTGATTTTTTTCAGTATCGAACTCATAGTTTTATGCGGAAATCACGAAAACTGCAAATATCCTCTGCCTTTTTTTGATGTATTTTTTCTGGAAGTTTTCACACAAGGGGACCCAATACTTTTGTCCAACGACATTCCGAGTTGCATATCTCGGCAGGGAAAGCACTCAGACATTTCAAACTCCACAGTTCAGTAGATCTCCAGGAGACCTTTCCAACAAGCCCTCATTTGTATTTTTTAGTGGCATTAAAGTGTTCTGGGAGCATATTTGGGGTTTACACTATAAAGTAGGCATTTATAGGCTTTTTTATTTACCAAAACACAACAACGCAGGTTTTCACTATATGAAAAGCAGGGGATTACTGTATATCTGTCTGCTGGATGAATCAGGCTTTGGTGAATTCCAAAAGAACGCTGCATATTAAAATTCATGTTGTGAACAGATAAGTTTGGTTGTGGAGGAATAATGACTGGGTCTAAAAGGGATTTTATTGCTTCAGTATGACTCTGCCCCTGTACATTAAAACATGGGTTGTCTGTTGCTAACAATATATTAAAATACAATAATCACTTTTAAATAAAGAATTCCACCTTAATATCTTTAAACTGACCAACCATACTACTGTTTAGTTTTAGGAACCACAAGTATAAGAGGAAACACTAATCCAATGTTTTGGAGAAAGGCAAAGCCTTACGCTGAGTAACACCAGGAACATTGATTGAGAGGCTGTTATTCACCTGTCGATTGTAGCCTTGCAGAAGCAGCAGATGAGGCGAGTGGTATAAAGAGTGCTTGACTCCGCCTCCATCCCGCTCCTTGCGCACCTCAGTTTCCCGTGCTGAGCGTGCTCGAACCGGCCCTGGCAGAGTGGAGTAGTAGCGTTTGGGCTCCTCCCCAGGCATGCCCACCAGGTTGAGGCTGGTCTCGCTGAGGCTGCGGCAAAAGGATGAGCCATGCTGGAGGGTCATCGTTCCTTTAGCACGGTTCCGCTGAAGCTTCCGTGCCTGGGCATTTATATCTGACACAGACAGGCATAGTCAGGTAAGCAGTTCCACTGAAAAGCAAATGTTCAACCTCTTAAACCACAGGACAGTTACTCACTCTCATAACTGCATAACCTATATAGGTTTAGAGCAGTTACCAAGTAATTAATAGCAGATACTGAACAACATGTCTTAAGATTAAAATCTGAGCTTAGGGTTCAAGAGGTTAACAGCAAAGTGACTGGCCCCAAGTTCAACTGGGGCAACATGCTGTGCTACTAATGAGCCTTACTGATCAGGATGATGGTGCCAAAATATACAAAGACATGGGCATCCACAAACCAAAGGCATTCTCAATAACTGTAAACATGACGTAGCAATGAGCAAGTCCGTGTTTGGCGCATGGTTGTGATGACAAAAATGCTGCATTAATGCAGTCAGTCAATAAAGACATGTTTGCCTCTTTAGTGTAGAACCACAGCTACAATGCTAATGTTTCTAAAATTCGTTTGCATCCCCTGAAACTTCAACACACTCAAACTGTCTCCAGCCCTTCATTAAGGTGGAACAGGCTTATGGATATGGTACTGTGAGCTGTAAAAACAAATAAAAAAATACAGCTAAAGGCTAGAACAATAGGAAGGTAGCAGTTACAAATGAGAGGACTAACTTAAAACACATCCAAACATAAATTACCTTTGGGCTTTTTGGGTGACATCTGATGACTAGTATGTATTGGTACTGTTAGCCTGAGAGCAGCAGTGCTAATCTAAAGAATTATCCAAATTTTCCAAAATCCAAACATTTCTCGGTTGAGCACACGTTTTGGTAAAGTATCCTCTTGGAAAGTTATAGAAATCAAAATAACTTTAAAATTCATAGAAGTTCATACATTTTCCAAATGCTTAATGCAGCTGATTTAAAATCTCTGATCAAGTTTACCTAACACTGTTGGGTAAAATGGCCATGAGAAAGGCATGGTCTATAGAATCACCCCTTCATCTCTCATCCCAACTCACAGCAGACATGATGGATGAAGAAACCCTGAAGAAAGCGGCATTCCATGTCCATAAACAGCTAATGGAGGGAGCTTTTGCAGGAATATTCAACTAAAGGAACATTACAATCATTCAAAGGTTAACCTTGCACGAAAAGGCCAGGAGTCCATAAATTAGGAGGTGCGATGCCCCCAAGCATAAATGCATGAATGGGAAAAATTATTGGAGGATAAAGCATCATGAAGGTTCCCTACAACAGACAGAATATCACAGAATATGGAGAGCCAGAATATCAGCGTTGCTCAGCTTTTGTGAGTGGAAGTTAGAATAGCAGAAAAAAAGGAAACTGTAAGTTTATAGTGATTGTAACTTTAATATAGTATAAATATAGTAATATAGTATATCTATTTAATTCAAGACAGTGGTAGGATATACTACATAATGGTCAGTAGTGTAAGGACTTTCTTTTGGGGATTATTGTTATAACAGCTATGAAGTCAAATATACAGGTGATATGAGTCACAATGGTTATGTGAAATGGTGAGGGGGTTAAAATGGCAACATACCATGTTATGGCTGCACAATTACTCACGGTTATCCCAACTGTACAGCTTAATGTAAAATATCTAGCAAGTGTGGGAACTGTGGCAAAAATCCTAATGTTTGAGCACATTACTATGTAATACACAATACACAGTGTATTACATTTATAACATTTGTGAACAAAGACTTTTATTTTTGATCAGTATTTAGACTCAACGTTCAATTAGAATTCTTCTGAGCAGATGACTTTATTCTTATCCTGATTGTTATCTGAAAGTTATTTAACCAAGATACTGGAAAACAGACAGCTTTCCGTCATCTTGGAATGAAATTTTAAAACACTCAAATACTGCAGGACTCTCCAAGATAATCTGGACTAGAAAATTATCCCAGGTTGGAAAATTGTTGAGCACCTTTTGATTTGTCTTGCTGATGAAAAATAAGTTCAAATTGAAGTTCAGTGACAATAAGTTCACTGAGAACACTACAGAGAACACTTCTGCACATTTTAATACACAATCACTGTTAATTTGCTGATTGATAAATAATACATTATTTTATTTTATTTCATTTCATTTATTTAGTTTGATCTTTATATCAGTATGTTAAGCTCAGCAGACATTTTACTAAAACGAACATACATTGCATATAACTGTATAATCATGACCATGCTCTAGACACATTTCATACCTACATTTAATGAAGTAACTTTTACTTTAAAATAAGTCTTTATTTATTTAAAATATTAATGCTCATTTCAACTAGCACATCTAAGATTTCTTATCTTATGTTGGGACCATGCATTCACTCTATTGGGTTTAATACACAGTTAATTTAATACTACTAATACCAGCTCTGCCTACTTCTGAAAGATGGAAAGAAGTTAACCATTTTTGCAGTGGCTTACAAAATGCTATTTCTGACTTCACTGGAGGTCTACAAGTTAAGCTCTTCTTTATTACATGTCATTACATTTACTTTTTTATTTAATGGTAATCATATTTTTGCAGTGTATCCATTATCCACTACTACTGTGTTTTCGTTTGGTCTGGTATGTCCATTTTTACAGCTTGAAATGAGAATTGGAATATAGCCTAACTTCATGTTTACCAATATTCTGATTTGGTCCTATTTAATACAGTATAAATATTGCCACATTGCCCACCCCCTTTCCACTCCATAATTTGTGGAATGATCTGTAGTTTTTCCAACTGTCAGCAGTACCATTATGGTCATTGTGCAGCCTTACAATATTCAACGTAAAGGTGGATTATGCAGTGAAACATCAAGCAAGGTGGTGGTCAGTGGGGCTGGTGGTTGACACCATACCTGAGGAAAGTCCCCACCTTTAATAATCGGAGTGCCGGGTAGTACCATACGCCAGCCCCGGGGGGAACTCCGGTGGCATCTACCTTGCCCCCCTCTACTCAGGGTGGATGTTAACACAGGGGAATGCGTGTGAGACCCTGGGAGCAGGTGCACAACGCAGCACAACAGAGTAGAATACACCCATAAGTGAGGAAATAACACACTGGCATGTCCATACACCCACATGTGACAAGAGAGAAAATACTAGGGACAGGAAAGTTGGTCAGTGTTTGGGCCAGAGCCCGTAAGGGTACATCACACATCTGTAAACCTTTGATGACACCTGACAAAAACATACAGAAACATTTACAAAGACCTATTCTAAAAAGTAAAACCAAAAGGCTTAAGTGGGTGCATTAAGCTCTTATGAATGCTTAGTAACACGTTACAAAGCTGACTAATTTCTAATGTCAACTGACACCTACACTAATAAGTCTGGACATTTATGCAGGTTTATGTGAGTTGTCATGAAAGATTTATGTAGGAGTTGTGAAGCCTTGTTGTGAAACAAATGTTGGCGGGTGGTGAGGTGTTTACACACAGTGCTGTTGAGCAGCTTTGCTCAGCTGCACTGTGTGTAAACTTCGGAGGAGTTTGGAGCAACTTTGGAGGAGTTTGGAGTGGAGGTCCGTTGTCTAACTTGCTTGTTACTCAGTTATTGCTCGTTATTCAGTGCATGCATTATTGATTGCTTTTTGGTGGGCTGTGCGAGTGTGTGTCCATGCGTAAAGCCACCAGGCATCTGTCACATGGAAAGAATGTGTGTGTTTGTGTGTGTGTGTGTGTGTGTGTGCAGATTAACACCGGTGAGCAGCGAGAGTAATCTCCCCATCCATCCACCGTTGCTTATCCGGTGCCTAAGCACATTTGTGTTCAGTTTCACTTGCTCTACTGAGGAGAATTAATCATCAGTCACTTAATAAAAAAGGGAAACAATGCTTTATCGCTTTATCTACATATTTATCATTATATCATATATTTAAATTCTTGCTTCTAACAGCAGCTTTGTCAAAACTCTATAAAACTCTATCAATGTAAAGTGAAAGTTATTCAGTATTTATTTAGTATTATTTTATTTCTTTATTTATTTATTTTACATAAAGTGTAATTCAGGTTGATTAATCCAGTTTCAGTTAGTTCCTATATCTAATCAACTCTGAGAAAAGCAATGGCTTTTTGCAGCCCTATTCTAAAAGCACACAGTACAATTTGCATACGGTGACGGAATATTTTCCAATAGTTCGGTTTAACTGGGTCTTGTTACACAAAGCCAGTTTAGCTTTCTCACCTGTGTACTTCTAGAGTATCAGTTCAGAAGCAGAGAAACACACACACACACACACACACACACACACACACACACACACACACACACTTTGAGGTTACAAGAGGAAAAGCCGATCACACTGAGGCTAAATTATCCAGAGTAACGTTGCTGCAGATATTGATTTAACTTTCACTCTGTGTTTTGGCTGAATGGCCACCTTGTTGAATTTGTAATTTAGCACTATACCAAACAAAGGTGGAGAGAGCTGGAAAAAGAATCAGAGATGCTTCTCGGCTTATTGCTGTTCTTCACGAGAGTTTCGACGGTGTAGTGAGAGACAGACTGGTCTTCTATTTTTGAATTGGCATGTTTCATTATAGCATCTCACGGTAGGCTGCAATATACAAATGAGTCCAACTTCAGACTGTTTTAAAATAATATATAACTATGATAACCGTCATTGTCCTAATGCACATACTAATGCTTGGAGGAGAATACTAACCTCCAATTCTGCTACATCTGCTAACAGCAGCATGCACTGGTTGGCGTCGGTAATGGGAGAGAGTGGTCTAACCCAAAAAGAGCCAGCCCAAGGATGGCTGTAGCACCACCAAGTATTGAACACTTAGACGGTTGGGAAGATTTTGACAGATAGTATGACAAAAAGCAGACTAAAGTAGGGCATATGTGTGCATAAAAATTATTTACCAATTATTTTGGTTTGGCTCAATGTCTGTGAAGATACCGGAACTATATTTAGACTATATGACTATATGTTCAGTCGGTCACAGATATCAACCACATATGAAAAAAATCGTTGAGGGTTTCCAATCGATGAGGGTTTCCAATCGATGAGGGTTTCCAACGGAACGACTAGTCAATTCAGGTATAAAATCAGTTCTGCGCATCAGGAATATTATGGGTATGTATTGTTGTTTGTACTGTTTCTGATACAAGACTGCAAACCTGTGTGAACCGTTAATAATCTTGCTGTCTGAATGCTGCAAAGAGTGTCAGAACAGTGGAGGTGCTGCTATCCTGCTTCTCCCCTGCTTGTCTGTAAACAAGGCTCCAGAGAGTCACTGTGTCTTTAGTGAATGCTGAGGCAAACAATACAGTGCAAGAGACAGAATAGGAAAAAAGGAGAAACAGAAGGGAGAGAGAGATTTAGACCGCTGTGTATGACCCAAATGCTACATATTCAAGTATAAACAAATCAAGCTCTCATGCATTACCCTGGTAAAAGCCATAGACGTACTAATAAAAGAAACAGCAACCAATATATCACATAGGTTTATAGATGTCATGTGTGGTAAACTGTATGTTTAAGTATGCATAACTGCATTTCCCACTACTCTGCACCACACTTTTCAAAATGAACCCTCATCCAACAGTTTTAAATCAGTGGTGGAATTTTAACACCCAGAGAAATGCTGACTAGGCAGTGAACGATGACAGTCTTGTTGTTCCAGGGGAGTAGCTTTTACACACTACAACCACCTCCATTTCTGACCTAGTAGGGAGGAATTCAGGACACAACACCAATGGGTAGGACTGGACCTTGTGCTCATTTGAGATTTCAGGTAAAAGCAAAAGCTCTGTATTCAGTGCATCACCAAACAAATTGAGGATTAGCTGGTTGGTCTCATAGTATCACAACCCTGCCTGTGTGGTAGGTGTCGCCACTCAACATGGACAAGAAGCGTCTAACTTGATAGGAATGAGTCATTTGACCGGCATACAAAACTACCAACCACTGTCAAAACATTGCAAACAACAAAAACTGCACCGGAAATCCTATTAGTGTCTTCCTCTTTGTTTTAAGAACCGCATTTTAGCAGTTATTTACACAATCCACATTTTTGCTCTTCCCCAGCACCCAACATCCCTTGCCCAAGCAATTGATATCTGAGTAAGATGTAGAGGTGTAAGGTAAACCAGGTGAGGACTAGGCTGTGAAACGCAGTGCCCTAGATGTGCCATGCTAACCATGGTAATTGTGCCTCCAACTTGTGTTCCTTGTGTTTGTGTATGTTTATGTTACCTGCGGTCACCGTGTCTTTCTCTTTTGCTGCCAATTCCTCCACCTCTACCCTTCGTCTGAGCTCAAAGCGCCTGGCAAACCCCTCTTTCGGCTTCCATAGATCCTGCAGAAGGAGAGGCTTTTCGTTGTTGCCTAGCGCTCGCAAACATTCGGTCCGCCATCGTCGCTCCACGCCCTCAAAACGTCCAATAACATCACAGAGCACATAGTTGCTGGCGCACGCTTTATTCAGTGAATAGCGTTCCAGGGCCTCCTTGATAAGCTCTTGAGCACTAGAACGGGGCGTAGCTAAAACGCTCTTGTAGTTAGCGCCAGCGCTAATTTCATCTCCGAAGATTTTTAACACTCCTGGGGCAGATGTTTGTGTGGACAGCTCTGCAGGGTCATCTCGGACCTGCTCAGGGAGGTCAGTGACAGAGCGGCGATCCCGGTAGCTCAGAGTTCGGTACAGAACCTGTGTGAAGGTACGACTCTGTCGCTTCAGACGGTTCTTGGAGGGCAGTGACATGCTGGCGGAAGAGGAGCCGTAGAACATGGTGCCAGGATGATCTGGTTGAAGAAACTAGAACTGAGAAAACCGTAAGGTGTAAGAAGGGTCAACATACAGAGCACAGCAATCTAGGACAGCATTTCTTAAATCAGTCCCCAGGGAATTTCAGACAACCCACATTTTCACTCCAGGTGTTCAGGGTTTAGTGTGAAGGAAGCTGGGATCAAACAAAGCTAGCAGGTGTCTGGTGGTTTCCAAAGACTGTGTTGGCGAACACTGATATTAAAGAGTAGTTCTCTTTAACATGCATTCCTCTAGAAATTAGCTAAGGAGTTGAATTACATATGTTAGGTTAAGGAATAGGAAATTAACATTCTAAATGTATTAAAAGAGTAGTAGCTTTCAGTAATACTGTATGCTAAATAGGGCTGGGCGATTAATCAAAAAGTAATTGAAGTCGACATTTAGAACCTATAACCGATCTAATTTTTCCAGATCGATTATTTCGATTACTTTCCCTTTAAAAATATAGACAGTAGAGAGTGTGTGTGTTTCCTTCAATTATTTTAAAATCA
>JBBPDB010000083.1:24161796-24172841 GCA_037974465.1 Brachypetersius altus
TTGTAATGTAAATTTGTAATTATAATGTAAATTTGTTTTTGTAATGTAAATTTGTTTTGCCCTTCTCGGCCACCGTATAATAGCAAGAACTTTTTGAGCATTTCAATGAAATTTAGTTTGACTGATTCCTCTTACAAAAAATTACTGCATAATTAGTATATCATACTTGCTTGGTTAATACCTAAAACTTGGGGACTCTAAAAGGGTTACCGACTATTTGATTGCTGCTACAGTGACTTTAACCATAGCATAAACATGTCATGATGAATGTCATTTGTTTCCATTCTTGGTCCAATGCCATGACATTAAATTAGCAAGTGACTGTAATTACATCATACATTATTGTATCTGATATGACAATTCATGTTAACCTTAATATGACATGGAGATATAAAAAGAAATTGGCGTGACAACTCATTTCAACTTTTGACAACTGTTATTAGAGGTTTATGGCTTGGTTATGTCAACGTTAGGAAACAGGTTGTTGAACGGGTGGCTGATCAACAGGCTGAGAGTGTGTCATACCCAACAGAACAAGAAAATGACGCTCCCAAGGTTCTACCATTTATTACACATGATGACATTCTTAAATAAAATCGCTTCACTCAACAGTTCTTGCATAGATATATTACAATACCAGTTTAAAAAAGAATTACGAAACAAACCAGTAACAAAAATAAACTCTTTCATTTCTCCTTAATAAAGAACATTGTCATACTAACATCATATAATACAAATAAGATTTGAGAATGCTCTTTACAGCAAAGGTAACACAAGGAATAGGAAGAGAGAGAGAGACATACACACATGGAAAGAGACTGATATATGATACCTGGGAGGGTGACAGAGAGCATGATATCACAGCAAAAAGTGGGAAGAAATAAATGGATTAATGGAAATAACTTTCGAGAAGTTTGTAAATGCCAAACTGAAATTCAGTGTCACACCCATAACATTCACGTTCATCACAATCTTCAGAGCAGTAAACATTAATTGATTTAATTGATTGATGGACAGAAGCCAACCACAGTTGTTTGTGCTCAGGTTTAGCCCAAGTTGGTGCTATCTGGATATGAAGTTCCAAAGTTATGGAAACTGAAGAAAATGGTGTAGTTGGTGCATCTACATATATACAGAACTGCTGAAGAAGCAGAGGGTGAAGCCATGGGAGAAGGTCAGGAGCCTCATTCACAAAAGTATCTTAAGAATTTAATACTTAAGAAAAGGTCAAGATCAATAAAGTTTCTCTTCGAAACAATTCTAAACATAAGTGTTATTCTTTAAAAAAATCTTTCAACAGCTTATAAGACCGCTTCTTAAAACATAGTAGCTGAGCTAGTTATTTTTCCTTGTTGGCTCAGTTCGCTTCTAAGTCTTTTAAAGTTTAGTTTAATATGGTTTTATTTTTTATGTCCACCATAATAATGGTTAATTTAAAAGTAAAATATATCTAACATTGTTAGTCTGTGAAATGTACCATGGTATTAATGGATTGCTTTACATATAAATGACAAAACTGTGATATCTAAATTTTTTCAGAGCATTTTTAAGTCCTTTCATCCGTTTTTTTCTTAGGAAACATTTGTGAATCTGGCTCCTTGTACTCAAGTGTCTCAGAGCATGGGAGCTGGTCTTGTATCTGTTCATGTGAGTAAGGTCAACAAGAAAGTAATCTGATCCTAAATCAACCCTCTCACTCTAATAAGGCTTTATGAACGTGAGCCTTGTATGTTTAGAGCTGCTTAAAAAAATCTCTGAAATCTTGTACTGTAAGTTAGTCGGATAGGGTTTGCTGCTTATACATGCATTGTCCAAGTTCTTCAATACATGATTACAAGAAACGAACCTCAGTAAGCCATGAAATCTCACATGTGCACTACATTTAAGATAAAATCTGTTAGGAGTCCAAATATCGCTTCTTTAGTTCGGAACAGGAGATATGAGGCTATGGTTAACAAACACCTGTGATCTCACACAAACTCTAGCTTTCAACAAGGTGGTGTAGACTTATGGTTGTGGTTTAGCACAAAATATGACTTACTGTGAGGTTATAAAAGAAATAAGCTACAAGAAGCCGTATTTTGCACTACAAAATATATCCGAATAGCTAAATGACCTGATCTGGGACCTTGTATATTTATTATTCTTTTTGAAGATAATATGGTTTGAGAAAATGTGTGTGTGTGTATTGGGAGGGTGCGGGATAAGCTGACACTCAGCTCCATGGGTGAAATCGACTGTGTCGGGCAGTCGTGATAAGACCTACCCACTCAGCACAAGTTCAACGTACCACATCCCCTACCTTCACCCCCCGCAGTGGCCTCACTCTGTTCCACCTCATTGAAGGGCCGACCAGGGCAGCTTGCTGCCAGAGGAGCCCCATTCCCATCTCGTTACCAGTACAGTGATGCTGTCAGATTGCTCCTGCTTTAGTTCACGTCAGGCAAATGAGCGAAAAGGGCACGGTACATGGTACTGACAGATGACCAGACAGCAGGAGGCCTGGCTTAAATATCACACACTGGTGTGGTGCCTTCTTTGTTTGGTAAGTTGGCAGGAGCGTGAGGGTTTATTATTTTGTATCATTTTACATTAAAGGTGCAGTTATTAAAAAAAGAAAGAAAATCAATTTCACACAATTTTCTAGATCAGTCTGTCAACTGGCAAGACGTGTTTGGAGTCCAAATTTCTTCTTTTGTTTATTGATGATCTGGTTGAGGACACAATACAACTTGTTAGGAGTTGTGAATTGTTGCTAATTTTTGCAGCTCTTAGTAAGTCATACCATGTCCTAACTACAAGTGCTCAACCTTAAAGAGTTGTTGTTTGACCAAGTTGAGAAAAGTTCTGATTTTCCAAAATCATTTGGGTAACTGTTAGCCTCATGGTCCAAGGTCTAAACTACAAAAGAAAAACGTTGACAATAAACTTGGCTTGACTTGGCTGATTGACTAGTTTTGGGGAAAGTGGAAAATTGTGTAAAGCTGATGTTTTGCAGAACTGTTCTATATACAGCACATAAGTTTGGATGTCCCAGGTCAAATTACATGTTTTCATGATTGGAAGTATAAATAAATATTCTCTACAGATAACACACCTAACTGCACAATTACTGTCTATTGGCTAAATGTAACATAAGGGGACAAAAAATAAAGCATATGGCTTATTTATATTATTATTTTTTAATTGACCTCATTTTTCCAATATTCTTAGCATAAATAAATAGAAATGTTGCATTAAAATGTGCTTAGAAGGTCATTTTGAAGTACTTATTTTAACTCAAAAACATAAAACATGTGATTTGAATGGGAGTATTAAAAATTACGGCATACAACTGTACGTAGTGACCAAAGTTCATTTTTTTCTTGATGAAATATAGCCACGCTTCCTCTGAAAAGTGCTGAAATGCTCTCTTGATTGTATATTGTATCTAGAACATCATCATTCTTACACATTTTCCAACACTTTTAAATCACTACAAGTGAAGTGAAACAAAATTTCAAAACCTTGTTTTTTCTACGTACCCTTCTGAGTATTTAAAATGGGTGGACCAAAGGAAATGGTCCAAACTAGGGCATTCTCAAATCACCCTTAAAAAGTATGCATTCTAACCATAATTTGAAATTATTTTACTAATACATACAGTATTGCATGTATTAAATCAGCTGAAGCCTAGTTGCGGGTGCGCCACATTTTGGTGAAGATGCCTTGATTGTAGCCTCTATTTCAAATGCCTTGCTTCTGATTCATGTGGACCAGTGGTGCCTCAGGTCATGGAGGGGAAAATATCTTTATGTTTGTGTTTAAGCAGGGAAATCACCAAATTGTGCTGGACACTGAGCCTTTTGACTGCATTTGGGCACCCCTGAAGTAGAAAGTCTTCATCCACTGCCAGAACACATTCAACCAAAAAGTGTGATGCTCTTGTTGGGAAGAAAAGTGAGTTCCCGAGTTCAGCATTGCCCTCTCTGGTACTCAGTCAGTACTAATAGCCACAAAAATAAAAATCACTGCACTTCCAGAAATTACTCATCAAAACAAACGAATACTCAAATTATTTGGGCCAGCCCTAAAAATTCTATATTTGTCTTCTCCTTTTCATGTCATACATGTAAAATTTGACTTCAATGGTAACAATGTACAAAATGTGAGCGGTGACCAGCTGCCCTGACCTGTATGACACCTTATGAGAAAACACTGAAGGTGGTCCGCCAACATACTGTTCACATAAGCACTCGCAGACAGTCATATCTCTTTTTTTACATTCATCATAAATGTCAGCCAAAATGACGACTATTACAGAACAAAAACTGATGGGGTCATTTGAGAGTTTAAGCAATATTTACAAAATGCAGCCATTTGGACATTTCCTAGCAATGTCATTTTGATGTGAGAAAGCACAACTGAAAAATATGCTCACTGACAAACTATGCTGTTTTTTTTTTTAAATCAGTGCATGCTAGTCCTGAACAGCCTGGAGAAACATATCAAGCTGTTTGTGGGGAAACAAAAATGCTGAGGAGCATAAACAGCACCTATGGGGGTTGGGGGTTAGGGCACTCAAGACATGTGCAAGAACAAATTTGCTTTTTTGTTTGTTGTTTCTTTTAAGTATTGGAGTAGGCTTTCATTCCAGAAATTCCACCCATTTCAGCTGCTATCTGTGTGCAGAATCCTTGACTCTTTGTGTGCAAATGGCAACTGTTTTTCATTGTGCACAAGACAACTGCAAAAGAAAGAGAAGATTATTTGGTACACTTCACTGAAGGCCAGCATTTGCAGGGTGTATGACACCTACGTAAATCTCTCATAGCATTGATCTGCATGAATATTACTAAAGAGTTATTTTGGGTCATTTTGGGTCATTTTGATGTAATTTCACTGAGAACTGTTAGAATTAGCTTTTATGCAAGTTTATGCTGGTTTATGACAGGTCATGGCAGGTTTATGTCGTGTAACCTTTTGAATACTGGCCTTCAGTAAAATGTTTTTTTTTCTTTTTTTTTTGTTTATGAAAGGTATAAAAGTATGCTGCGCAGCTGTTTTTTGGCAGGGAAGGACTTAAGAGAGTGAGGGTCGTCCATATGTTAAAGAGATGGAGGTGTCTTTTCTTCCACTGCCTCCAAACAGCTCATGATGCCCAACAGTAGAATGTTACAGTAGATCCAGTCTGGTCAGCTTTCAGTTTTTAATCCCAGCAATGGCTTGAAGAAGCAGAAATGATGGTTGGCTTGAAATGAGAGACCTTCAGTTTGAGGGTGACCGTTGTCCCAGGTAATACTGTGATATTTAGTAGATATGGACCTACTGATGTAGGCCATAGCAGCTGATTGTAGTCGATATTAACAACTGCTTCTGGAAACCAGATTTCATCATTGCTGCTCTGCATGGCAGGTCCTGCAGTGGTGTATACTCCTGCTCCACCTTCTAATTGGGTCCTGCTGGGCTGGTCAGTTCTCCAAACTTGGATCAGAAGGTCCGGACAAATCGATCTGACCCACCAGACGAGCTGTTCCAGCTTGCGTTCCTGCTGCGAGCGTTCGGGGTATATCCAGCATATCCAACCGTGTCCTCTGCACGCGTCCTTCAGGATCTCCTGCTAGAGCCACAGGCAGACAGACTTGTGCGCTGCTTTGCCTCTTCCCTTATGCAGTATCTCTCTCTCCCCTCTTTCTCTTCCACTCCTTTGCTTTCGTGCCAGCTCCTCCTCCTTAAATATGCCTTTTCATGTGCAGTGCCAAGTGGTCCGACCGTGAGAAGCACCTGTAGGAGATAAAAATGGAGCGTGAAGATGTGAGTCACTCCACACAGTACTTGCCGGAAGATCAAAGGAACAGGTCATGCATTATTGTGCCTGAAGTGCTCGCATCACTTTTAAACAATGAAAGCTAGTTGGCAGCTAATGACCATTAGCTAATTAAGAAATATCCTGCAAGCTCTTAGCAGGGCCATTCTCAACCATGTTTGCTTGGGAGTTTACTGCACTACAATGCTCAGGTTTTATATACAGTAAACAGAAATACAAAGTGGAGACTGGCTTGCTGTCCAGTTCTTTTTCTTTTTTTGGCAGGGTTCGACAGATGGTGGCTCGAGATGCTGCCAGGAGGCATCACACCAGCTGGTTCAATTCCACCCAACCCTCTCCAGACAGGGGGTCCGGACATGGGCAGGACAGATTACAGCTCGGCCTGAGGGCTGGTCTACAGGTTGTGCATCTCGCTGTGCTGTATTTAAGGTTTGTTTCAAGCAGAGAGCCTCTTTATACACTGTCCTTGTCTACACATGCGCACGCACATGCAACATTTAATCTAATGGTAATCTGGGCCTCCCCTGACAGCAGTGGAGTGGGAAAAGGCAACATTGTCCGAAAAGGCAACATTGGCAGAGAGGGAGAATCACTGCTAGAAGACAGACACTCTGAGCTTAAATTGTTTGATGGACCTATTTATATCAAATGGAAGGATGACTAGTCAATATGAGTGACCGGATTGTTGTTCCAGCAACAGCATTAAGCTAAATTGACAGAAATAAACTTGGAAGACCTGTCCCTAACCATAACACCTTCTCAAGAATACATAATACCTAATATATAATACATATTACCATGTTCTTCAGAGTATCATTTAGCCTAGCACTGCATCCACAGTCATATGCAAAATATACACATTCTGTCTATTTACTGAGCTTAATGTAGGGGAAAAAAGTTGCTGTTACTTTTGCACAGTCCACATTTTTCAGCAAATAAAGATTCAACAGGGGTATAGGTACACAACAGTGTTGGGGCGCCTAGACACATGGGATGGTTCAAGGGCCGAGTCAGAGACTGATGGTATGAAAAGAAACCAGATGAAACCAGACACAACAGTGTCCAAATATAAACAGAAAACACGTGTTCAGTGTAAACAAAGAGGAACGGTCCTGAGAGTGACAGAAAGGAGCGAGATTGTCACATGATAATACATTAAAATATGAAGAAATGAGGCCCCAAATGTTGCATACCTTAATGACTCTTCCAGAAAATCCTCTCCAGACAACAACCCTCACACAACCTCATAACAAGAAGATCAGGATCACATGAGTACTAGGCCTAGGAGTATATATAGACCTAAGAGACTGTGCTCACTCAGTCAGTGCAAAGTATACTAAGCCCTGCTTAGTTACCAAGCATTTTCCTGTGTTCTTGTATGTATTGGCCTTCTCTGACCTTTTTCTGGATATTTGGATTGCTCTTTTGCCTTGTGGGCATTGTTTATGACTGCTCCAGAAAGGATTTATTGGTTTTGGACTTTTGCTACACTTTTTTGGACTCTTGCCTCTTGCATTTTGGCTCGACTTCAGGAGTATAAGGGTTTCTTAAATATGCCCCTTTTCATATTTTTCAAAACTTTTCAACAGAAATGTGCATTTACATACCACCTGAGTGAGCATGACGGTGCAGATGAGTCTCACCTGTCGCAGTGGGCGCACTTGAAGGGCTTGGCGCCGGTGTGCTTGCGATAATGTCTCGTCAACTCGTCGCTCCGGGCGAACCGCCACTCACAGCCTTCCCACGAGCACTTATAGGGCTTCTCACCTGAGGCACGGACAAATACACAGATTGTAACAAGTGCTTCTGCCTTCACAGAGACTGACGGCAGAAACTTTCTAATTCACTCGTGCTGGAACTGATTAGACTGCCTGAGCGGTGCATAGACACCATTGAAGATTATGAAATACATGATTGTCATTAGGCAGCACAGCTGTCACACCAAACACACTTCCACCCCGTGATTAGCGCTCTGGCAGATGGGGGGGCACACTTTTGCTTCCAACTCCTGCTTCAGGGCTGAAGTTGTGTTTGTGTGTAGGGGGGTGGGGGTGGGGGGGGCGGGGTGGGCGTCGCTTGTTTATCTGCTTAGTATAATGTATAAATGGGCGGAATGTGGAGCTTATTTGGGTGTGCAGCAGAGGCGATCATTAGTGCAGTAATGATGCTTAATGGGGAGGAACTTCATATTTACTGTCAGCCAGATGCCTCTGTCTCTACCATGAGCCACATCTACAAATCTTCCCAACAAGGCCAGCTATTTCAGAAGAGAGCCTTCATTTAAGGAAAAGTGCATCATCAAAGTTCAACCAACCCAAACCACATCCAGCTCTTCATTAAGCTGTAGCAGACTTGAGGATGTGGTTGACAACATTCACCCAAATTTTACAGGACGATTTTCCAATAATAATTTTTATTAAAAAATACACAAATGTAAAAAATTACTTTTTAAGATTGATAACATCACATTGATAACACAAACTTGTGTGTGTGTGTGTGTGTGTGTGTCCATACTCGTCATAGTCAAATGTATCTGCGTGTGGAACTAGAGCATGTTTTTTATTACTCTCACTATATAAAAGGTTCAAGCTGCCATTTTTGTTGGAAGTGATGTGATAGTTCCACACATTCAGAACAAAAGGTAAAGCGTATTTTGATTTGTTTTATCAAAGTGCAAAAAAATTATCACTAAAGCACAAAGAAAAGTTTTATTAATGTATTCGCTTGCTGAAAATGTTAGTATACGTCATAGAGGCACAAACAGGCATCCTTAAGGTCAGAAAAACAAAACGCTACTACACAATGTTTTTCTAGACAACCAGCCTCCTCAGTCATTTACTTTATCTGTTAAGGTTAAGGTGTTAAACCTGGCTCATGACCTACATAAATGTTTTTGGGCACCTGCTTATCCAACATTTCTTCTGAAATCATAGGGTTTGTTCTTTCAGTAGCTACAAAGTTCACTAATGGGGGGTTTATACCCTATCTAGCTGATGCTGGGCATTGGGAATGGTGACCTTAGTCTCACGTGTGGTGGTCTCAGAGTGTCCTATTCTATTGCCAATGCTTATCCTGCATGATCAGCCGTTTGTATGGGCCATCTTTATGAGCTTCAGCAACATACAATTACAAATCACTTTAATTGAGTCATATACACCAGCAAATGTGATTTAACACAAACGATCATGTCTGTTTCTGAAATTTGATTGTTGTGCTTTCCTGAAGGAAAGCGTGAAAAGCCTGGGCTTTTTAACACTGCCTCTGAAGCACACACTCTCAAAAACACACGGCAGGTTTAGACCTGCGCCCACCATGGCCACGGCACCAAGCAATTATAAGTCAAGCAGGCATGGATGCTGGAATCGGTCACCTAGCAACCAGGCCCGAGCGTAAGACAGGAGGCAGCAGTGCAGCCGGTCAAATCGGGAGCCAGCCTATTACGGCTAGCGCTGCCAAGGGAGGATGCAGTTGCCTGGCAACCACAGCAGCACATATTTTGTGTGTGTGTGTGTGTGTGTGTGTGTGTGTGTTTGCGAGGACAGCGGTGTATGGAGGAGGCTGTAAGTTGACACCGAAGCCATGCACATGCAACTGCTTCCCCAATTACAGCCTAGCGTTCAACAGAAAAGCACTGGATTCTTGGCAATGAACCACCTCTATCCCACAAAACCATCCCCACCCACCTGGTTCACACTTGTTCAGACTCACACATATTTCAACCAGTCCTATAGGTGCTTAAAACATAGTTAATTACATTATCGAGAGGCAGGCAGAGTGGTATAGAGATGAAAAAAAAAAACATTCTGCTCATCACTACCACAGCTCTGCAAATCAAGATTCATTAGAATGGGCCTGAGAGCCAGAGGAAATGTCTAACCTGCTCTTCACTGTTCTCCCTCTCCTCTAAAAATTGTAGACATGACATTCTTTATTATTAAGTGCAAATGCTGAACCAAATATAAAAGAATATCTACTTTGGAACATACACACACCGGTTGCAACCACTTCCCAAAGCAAAGTCTTCAAAGCTGGAGAAAATATTTGATAAGAATATCTATGTAATACATATTCACTGCCCACAAGGGATGCAGGAAGGTGTTTTAAGTCAGTGGAGTGCAGCGTATACCTGCTGACATGCAAAATGATTTGCCTTTCTTTCATTTTTATATTTTGGGTAAATGACATCAAACAGAATGCGTCTTTCAGAGTTTAAAAGACAATACTGGGACACCTTTTGCCTCAGAACTGTGCACTTTTCCTCAAGCTTTTTGTACTTTAATGGCACATCTCTAAAGAGACCAGCAGTATCCATGATAAAAAATAAATAAATAAAATATAATAAAATTATTATTATAGTCCCCTCCTGGAGCCGGCACCTTATTGTGGTGGAGGGGTATGCGTGTTCTTATGATCCCAGGAGCTATGTTGTCGGGGGCATAAGCCCCTGGTAGGGTAACACATGGCAAACAGGTCCTGGGTGAGGAGCCAGACAAAGAACGGCTCACAAGAACCCTTATGAAGAGTAACAGCACGAAGAAATGTTTTCCTTTGCCCAGACGCGGGTCACCGGGGTCCCCCTCTGGAGCCAGGCCTGGGGGAGGGGTTCGATGGCGAGCGCCTGGTGGCCGGGCCTATACCCATGGGGCCCGACCAGCAAAGCCCGAAGGGACGACATGGGTCCCCCTTCCAATGGGCTCACCACCTGCAGGAGGGGTGTGGGTCCGATCCTCGGCTGCAGAAGCTAGCTCTAGGGACATGGAATGTCACGTCTCTGGTGGGGAAGGAGCCTGAGCTGGTGTGCGAGGGAGAGAGGTTTCGACTAGATATAGTTGGACTCACCTCAACGCATGGTCTGGGCTCTGGAACCAGTCTCCTCGAGGGGGTTAGACTCTCTTCCACTCTGGAGTTGCTCATGGTGAGAGGCATCAAGCAGGTGTGGGCATCCTTATTGCTCCCCAGCTTGGTGCCTGTACATTGGGGTTTACCCCTGTGGACAAGAGGGTAGCATTCCTTCGCCTTAGGGTGGGGGGATGGGTCCTGACTGTTGTTTGTGCTTACGCAGAGTACCCACCCTTTTTAGAGTCCTTGGAGGGTGTGCCGGAGATAACTCCTTCTGGGGACTCTCTTGTTCTGCTGGGGGACTTCAAAGCTCATGTGGGCAATGACAGTGATACTTGGAGGGGCGTGATTGGGAGGAACAGCCCCCCTGATCTGAATCCGAGTGGTGTTCTGTTATTGG
>JBBPDB010000083.1:24172941-24201710 GCA_037974465.1 Brachypetersius altus
TGGTTAGGATGCCTCCTGGACGCCTCCCTCGGGAGGTGTTCCGGGCACGTCCCACTGGGAAGAGACCTCGGGGAAGATCTAGAGCACGCTGGAGAGACTATGTCTCTCGGCTGGCCTGGGAACGCCTCGGGATCCTCCTGGAAGAGCTGGACAAAGTGGCCGGGGAGAGGGATGTCTGAGTTTCCCTGCTTAGGCTGTTGCCCCCGCGACCCGACTCCGGATAAGCGGATGATAATGGATGGATGGGATGGATGGATAATTATAGTTTACCTTCCCTGGTGTACAGTTAGAGACTGGTGCCTATTTGTTAATTCTAGCCATCCTCTGCCTTCCATTAATGATGCGTTTGTGACTAGAGAGCTGCTCTTGGCCGGTTGACCACTCTAAACCTACCAAAGACACTGATTTGTGCGGAGAAGTGCCTCTTTGGTCAGGGAATATTAAAATGTTTTTTTGATGTGGCGTTTCATCAAGATCTGTTTCAGCTCAGTCCAACCACACAGAGCTGATGCTAAGAATTATTGTTAAAAACTTGAAAACTTCTTTCAAACCTCTCAAAAAACAAAAAAGCTTCATTAAAGTGGAGTAAACTTATGAATGTGGTTTAGAACTCAGAATGACTTACTGTGAGCTGTACAAATAAACTGTTTAGAACAAGCTGAATGTTGAGATCAGGCAACAAAGTAATGCTAAGCTCAAACCACCTTAGGAATAGCAATGCTGATCTAGAATCAGTTATTGTGGCAACAAGCATCATGAACATGGAACAAACCGATCTAAGATCAGTCCTCTTTATGGCCGCTTTGCATATACCAGTCCTGATGTGGAAGTACCTGCTTGTAGTGGTGGTGTTTTGTTCAGTTTAAACTCTGTTTTAGTTATACCAAAGTTATACTCTGCCTTAAACCCCAAATGCAAGTCTGGAGGAAGAGCTGGATGTAGTTTAAGGAGATGGAGGGACGTTTTGGGTGTGTATTTATAGAAAAACATTGGTACACTATTCACTTCCAGTGTTTGTTAGCTTCATAACAGCAGTGCTACGTTGGAGAAGCTAAAAACATGGACTCCAGTGTGTAACTCTACATCTATTCATTAGACAAGTACAATGATGTGAAAAGGTGTTTGCCCCCCAATTTACTGCCATAATAGTGGTGTTTCTTTTAAAGTGAACAGTCTTCTTAAACTCTCAGACGCAGGACCTCAAAACACATGACTGACCATGTGTGGATCTCGGACAAGCCATAGTCTGCTAAATGGCATTGGAGGACTCACAAAAACGTGCATTCATGCACACACACTCCCTCACGTCTCATTCCCCTCACCCATCCATCACGTAGCACTTACTCACTCTGCAGACAGTGGTCTGACGGCAGACTGAGCGCTGTGGGATGGAGATCGAATGTGCAGAGAGTTATGGGCTGCTCCGCAAGGTTGTGACGGAGTGCTGTTGCAACCTTGAAAAAGGGTTCGCAGCGGGCGGCCAATAGACATGGCAAAATTTCACTTCACCAAGGGAAAAGATCTTGCAATGTAGGCTATGATGGATAAAGAGATCCAATGGCGTACCACACTGTAGGCTAAGGCTGATTAAGCTTTTTCTTACAGAGTGAGTTTGACAAAATCCAGATTTCATAAACCTTTATAAAGACTCATAAAGATTTTTTCAGAAAGCATCAGTTATAAATAACTTTAAAATAGACAAGAGCAACCCAAGTGACAACTTGCGATGGATGGAAGTTTTAAATGAAGACTCACTTTGAGTGAAGTGTAACCAAAGTATCTTATACTTTGGTGGTGATTTATCAGCTATTACACAATTTTTCACTCCCCATCAAATATGTTTTACGAGTTTTAAATAAACCGCATGTATGATGTCTTTTCTTACATCGTAATCATAAAACTCTGAGTCCAACAAATATATATTTATGTGTGGTTACTTATATAATTAACTGTACTCAGAGTTAGTACTCACCTTTATGTTTTACTTTGAAAGTAAGTAGATCTTGTTGCATTTGCGTATCTAAACGAATTTTTAGCAAAACTTTGTTCCTACCTGTGTGTGTTCTTTGGTGAGCCTTCAGGTGAGAGCTCTTGGTGTAAACTTTCCGGCAGCCATTGAACAGGCAGCGGTGAACACGCTTCTTGTTCTCAGCAGAGTCTCCACCCCCTGCTTGGCCCCCTTGCTCCCCGTCGCTGTGGCTGCCCCCATGCTCCGGCGAAGTGGGCCGGGGAGTCGCTACCTTCCGGGCCACCAATTTGAGAGTAAGGGTCCCGTCAGGTGTGGCGCAGAGAGTGTGAGTGGCCTTGACCAAGTGTCGACCCAGTTCCGGGGAGGAGGGTGGAGTCAGGGATGTAACTGCATTCAGCTGGGCGGCATTAAGGTCTGTACTGGGCAGTGGGGTGGATGTTAAAGTCAGGGGCTCTCGAGGTGGGCTGAGGAGTGGTGGAGGGGGGCTTGGTGAGTTGCTGAGGTTGGACAGCAGTGGGTCCAGCACGTCATCCTCACTGTCCGTTTTTGTGAAACCTGGTGAGAGCAGGCAGTCCAGCTCTTCTTCAAAAAGGTCTGACAGCCGCTTGGGTTCCGTCTGGAGGTAGCGCTCAAGCTCCAGGCAAGTCTGGAGAAAGAGAAGCTTTTTGTTATTTCTATGAGTAAAGCAGTAATGTGTGGTAGTCATACAGTGCCACTTCAAGTGACTTGTCTTGTGACATTTGTCTTGTGACATTAGTGTTAGAATCAGAATTAACTAGGACTCCGCAATCGTGAAGCTACTATCACTAGAAGGGTGAAGGCCTGAGTAATGGGGAGAGGGAGAACACTACATTCACCCATCCACCACAAAAATCTAAAAAACATGCCATGAGTCTGTATATTGATCTTCTGATCACAGAAGATTCTTTGAGCCAAAGAAGATCAAATTTAGGACCCTCAAATTTCTCATTTATTAAAAAAGTTTCAAAGGTTCTTGAAAGGGAACCAAAAGAGGGTCTTCTATGGCACTCATGCTGGTACCTTGCCGAGATGTGTCCTGACAGTGTAAGCGTTAAAAATAACATGCTGCACCATATCAACTGGTGGAAAGGTGAGTTCATGTGTTGGCAAACACAGTTTGACAGATGTGTAAACGTACACCTATTCAAGTCATTAAGTAGTGAGTGGAAATACGAAGTGGTTTCCAATAAAATGAACCATTCATACATCATATTCTCTTTCTTAGGCCATGACCTCCACAAACTGAGAAAGCCCTATTTGTTCCCTTGTGCACAATTATATAATTCTCTATAAAGCAATTAGCACTTGGTTAACATTATGGAACCTCAAAAATCAGAGTTCTCCAAAGTAATATAATGAAACAAAACACAATAAAAAATCTTTCATTACGCAATCTGAACATAGTCCCAGGACTGCTTCAAAATGGCAATGACTGATGATCCTGTGTGTCTACCTTCCTGACACTCTGACAGAGAGCGCTTCGTTTTTTGCTCTATCTCTCTCTCTCTCGCTCTCTCTTACTCCCTTCTCCAACATGTTATTTGCTTCAGCAGGTCTTCAGAGATAGATGGTTAGACCATGATTGATTACACAGGGCCGAGTAGAGCTCTGTGGAGCTGAAGAAACAGAACTGACCTGAATTACCTGCTGAGGACAGAGAGAAAGATGAAGGAGCGAGGGGGGCTGGTAAGAGAGGTGAGGAAAAAAAACAGGCAGTCTGAAGGGGACAGAGAAAGAGAGAGAGAAAGAGTAGAGAAGAAGAGGGTAATACACAAAGATATAAGCCCATTAATGACCTCAAGTAAAGCCCTCATATCTTAAAATAGTCTAATAGACTAGTGTAATAGATTAGTCCATTAACAACCCAATTATGGGTATGTCTGGCTGCATAATATGTGAAAACACAAAGGAATGTATTCTGCATGAACAAACACCCAATACTAAATGACTAAATGTCAGGGGTGAAAAAAATGGATTATGACATCTCTGAGCCTCACTACAAATTAAGTGACATCCTGCAGACATCTAAGCTGATCAAGTCTTAATTTTTCAGTCCAAAATTAAATTAAGGTTTATGGGATCTAATTAGAATATTAAAATTGCCCTGAAGTGTTCACTAAGCTTTTGCTACAAGCGTTTCTTACAAAGGCTTGTTGAGAAATATTCGAGGGTGCTATCAATGCTTTGATTTTAATCCTGAGATGTTTGTAAAAATAACGGTTCGTTTTCCCATCTCCTTCTAATAAAGTGAGTGAAGAGGGGACATTTTGAGGGCCAAATTGGCCGAATAGAATTTGTTGTCATGATTGGCTTAATTTGTCATCACAGTCACTCCGCTCTCTTGCTTTTATTGCTGAAATCCGCTGCTGTTGCCAAGCAATGCTTGTCAAATTTGAGAGCGACATCTGCAATTTTGCAGGAGATAAAAGCATTTTAATATGGGCACTGAACTCAAAGGGGCATGTAAACACATCCAACATTGGCTTTCGTGCTTTCATTGAGGTGTCACTTGGAAATTTGTGCTTGTGGCACAGCATTGTTAAACACATGAAAGTACATGAAAGTATATCCGTGTCTTCAGAGAGATGCTCGATTCCTTGAGGGGACAGTTAATGGTAGTGTGGACTTCTTTATAATAGGGGGTGTAGAATTTCAATTGATCATTCAGCAGCAGTCTTCACAGTCAATGTGCCTAACAGTGTTCTTTGTACAATGCCACAGAAGAACCACTTTTGGCCACCAAAAGAACCTTTCACTTGACAGTTTTTTCTGAAAACCCTTTGGTGTACACACAAAGGTTCTAGGCAGAACCTTAATACCTTTGTAGAACCAAAATTATGTGAACTATTCACACTCACACCCACACCCACACCGTTTCGGAAGCATTTTTAATTTAGTCTCGGCTGTTAAACAAAAACTGGGGGTAGCAAAATTAATGATTTTGAAAAGTAGGGATATGTACCCCCTGCTGTAATGGCTCCGGACATGGATTATGGAATGATACAAAAGATTCAAAGAAATTCAAAGCGTTTACTGTCATTTGTACAGAAGAAATTGCATTTCTCTGTGCAATGAAATTCCTTTTTTGCTGTCCACACACAAATGCCATGTTAGGTTAAGAGTTTATAAATAAAATTAAAATAAAAATGTATAAAAATAAGTAAGACATAAGTGTGATGTGCAGGTGTAGATAAATATCAACTGTGCATTTGCAAAATGAAATAAGTGTCCAGAAGCAGAAAAATTTCAGTATGAGGTAGATGGAGGGATGTGCCAAGGAGATAAGTGTGCAAAATTAGCTTAATGTGCAAAGTGTCCTCAATGTGCAAAATTACAATTGGCCACCTTACTGTAGGGTACTGTAGGATAGAGTTCATAAAGCTACACAGCATCTACATAAGTCTTGGGATTGACTCACATTCACATTCATATGCTTATTTCAAAAAGCATTTATTGTCAACATACTTTTGGGCAAATACTGACTATGACAAATGATTGATTTGGCAGAATAATCCTTTAGAAACGGTAATATCGGTTTTTGTGTGTGTGTGTGTGTGTGTGTGTGTGTGTGTGTGTGTGTGTGTGTGTAACTCCTATCTCAAACACTGACATTTAAAAAGCCACTGTTGAGCCCAGCAGCTATGCCCACTGCGGTGATTCTGTGGATGCGCCCATGAACATGGGATTGATTTTCTACTCCCCCTTAGGGGTGTCCATTGGAAAGTCGTGTCAGGTAGCCAGCTGCCGAACTGCCGTCGGCGTGACAGTTACAGGGGCAGATGCGGTTCACTGAGAGAACATGTCATCTCGAGGTTGAGGGGGGGGTGAGTAGGCGGGTGTGTGCATGAGTGTGTACATATGACGGAGAAAGGGGCAGACAGCGTTTCAGGGTAAAGCGCTCACAGCAGGGTGAGAGTAGGGTGAGGTGGACAAGAGTGGCAGGACCAACTGACCACTCTTTTCTTTCTTATCTCTTAACCCCCCCTCCAAACCACCACCGTCACCACCATCCTGCTCCAGGCCCTGAGGTACTGACATTCAGAGGATATTGTTACGGAAAATGGCAGTAAATTCCATTTGTCTGTCCGCTTCAGCTTAGACTGTCTGGCTCAGAGCCGACGAGCCAGTTTGCATATAAAGTAAGCACTGCTGCAATGAAAGGACAGCTTCTCTTTTAGCGCTCGCTGCGGACGGGCTGTAAAATCCACTTCAGAATGCAGATAAGGACTTGTTGTTTGTTTCATCTTTGTTTGTCCTCTTTTGCAAAGAGCCATTTTTTAGAGTGGGAATGCATCACACTCACAAATGGGCAACAGTGCTGACAGACTTTAAAAGTCAATATCCACCCAAATCTTTTTTGTAAATACCCCAAAAACTTCATTTAGCCTTCAGTGAACCACAACCAGACTTGGACGTGGTTTAGGGCACTTACTGTAAACCGTAAAAATTGACAAAACGTCGCCACTATAGGCTGCCATCTTGGGTTTGACACACAGATTTTTTGGTACAGCCTTTTGCCTTTTATAAAGGGGTCAGATGCCTCAACCATCACTTCTTTACATACCCAAAACCCAACATCAGCCATAGTCTCATCCAGCCATAACCATATTTAATAACCCTGAAGCCCAGTCCATGCTGGCAAAGACCCCCTGTTGCCACCATGGAAGAGGAGGGACTGTCTGGTGCCGATAAAAAATGAGTCACGTCTGACATGCCCTGCAGCAAATACTGTTGTAAATGCAAAAGTGGGAAATGGAAACCAAACATCACTGCCTCGAATTCAGTCTGGTTTTCTGATACTTTGGCCTTAAGCCTTGGCTCGATGCAAGCATGCATGTCCATGGCTTGCCGTTTAGCTGTCGTTCCTGGAGTGACGAACCTGGTTTTGGAGCAGTCATTATGGAGAGCATGGTGGCAGCATGACATGCTTGTCTCCACTAGTCTGTCCCACTGTGCAATTATCTCCACTGCATCTGTGCACCTGTGACAACATGTCATTCCTCGTCTTGTCTCTGCATCACCCACAAATGGCTGTGACACCAGCGCTGAGCTGGCTTTCGTGCATGGCAGAGGCTCAGTGACTGAGGAGCTTATCTTTATGCCATGGGTTTGGTTCCGGCTGATGGGTCCTGCAATTTACCTACAGAGAAGTCCCGCCAAATTTTACAAATGTCTATCTAATTTAATAGTTAAGATGTCATTCATTACGGTGAAATGCCTTGGGGTAAAACTTATTCACAGTGGTGGTGAATGGAACGTTTGTCTTCAAAAGCTCCCTCAAAAAGGTTGCCAGAGACAAAGATGTTTATGATAATTTTTTTATTTTACCTGAAAGATTTTTGTACATACAATACATGTACAATGTCTGAATTTTGTTTGTGTGTCAAAATAAAGAAATGGTGGAATTATATTGTGGAACAATGAAACTGTATAATGATCCCAGGCAATGTGTGTCAAAATGGCACCTCCCACTAACAGACAAATATAAGGTGCAAACATGAAGCCATTAAAAATGCAAGTCATTTGCACTGAGCCAGAACAAGAAAATGCAAACAGCCGTTGGCGAAGACAAAATGGTCACGCAAGCATTCAGTTTGTCTGGTGATTTAGCCAAAGGCCACTAGCTCCAAGCAATCAACAAGGCCTGTGAAAATGCCAGAAGCTGGGTTATTTGTCAAGGCGGATAGTCATTCTACAACATTCAGCATTTGTCTTGGGGTCCAAATGGATAGGAATATTGGCTCTGTCTGTATGAGGCAGGAAAGCTTCCAGATTGCAGAAATGTATTCAAACAATCCAATACTGTTATGCAGTGTATAAAATTGTCAGAAATGTTTTTATTTGGAAAATAACATGAATTCAGGGATATTTTAATTCATTTACAATCAATGTTTTCCCATTCAAAAAACATTTCTTATACAACGCAACAAAGGCTTTCTTTGGCCACATAAACATTCCAGTTTTATAATGTGCTATTTTCCTGCCTGCCTTTGATTAAAGCACTTTTTAGCTTCTTTTTGTTATACACATGCACAATCATTCAAGTGCTTGGTATATATTGTATAGATATATCCTATCATACTGTGCCAATTGGAAACACCTGTACCTATACATGAGCATACTGCCGAACACCACTAAAGGCAGATAATGTGACCATAACTAGGCATACAACTCTAGCTGGTGTAGCAGTTAGTTGTGTAGAAGTCCATGAGATATCTGCTGCTGCTCTATTTAGTTCTGGTGTCATCTTTGGCTAATTAACTCATCTGAAGGGCAATCTCTGTTACTCAAATGTAAATGTAACTGTTTGTTTGTACAACAGTAAATTTGTTTTTTGCTATTGGTTTTTCTACCCCGATTACACTGGTGTGCAGGTTTATCCTGTTTTGAATTGTAAATAGTACATTAATTTTATCTGGTTAACAGGATTTTCATTTGTTACTAGAAGAATTGATTCAAGAATTGATTCATTAATTAGAATTTATTTGTGCTTGTCCATTTGCACATGGCTGTGCCCAACAGCAGGAACCTTGAGTAAGTTCTTCACTCAGCTGCTCAATAGCTGTTGGATCAGCAGCACACGCACTGACTGGAGATTGCGGAGACTGATGGGCAAGGAAGCTCATCCGTCCTGCCCTCTGATACCTCATTGATCTGTAATGTTAGGCTCAGGCTGAGAGGTGGGGGACAGACACACACATGACCACCTGCCAGAGCTTTGATTCAGGACGGGGTTACTGCCCAGCTGTCTGAGAGACAATCCCCCTGAAGGGGCAGCGGACAATCAATAGAATGGGGGGATGGAAGGGAGAGGGGTGGGTGAGATGTCTCCAGCACCAGCCCTCACTAATCATGCAGACTTTTACAGGTTCAGCAGTGCCTAAAAATAACACACGCATCACCTGCAGAAAGCTTGGCAGAGCACATTTACGCTAAGAAATAAAGGTTCCTAAATGCAGTCTTGCTTTGCACATTATGTTCATTTCAACTTTGGCTCATTTTCTAGGTGAAAATAAGCTAAAACTGTAGAAAAAAATCAAATAAAATGCACCACAATGTTTGTGTAAGCCACATATATTAATATTTATTTCCACATGTTAAATAAGCAGCGACACATGTAAATGGACCAGGGATGCCCAAACATTGCATACGACTATAAATAAAAATGCTTAGAAGAAGCTGGAGCCTGAATACACACAGACAAGAAAGTTATGCATATGCAAGTTTTTCAAGTTTTGCTGACATGCTGAAAAATGTAAAGATTAAACTATTTTATTAGTTACCCTTTTGATTTTATTTCAGGTACTATGGTAGTTATTTGGTAACAAGGCGTACTACGTTAGCTGGTGTAGCAGTTAGTTGTGTAGAGGCCCATGAGCCATTTACTGTGTGAGTTTGACTAATCTGCCTTTTATATTTAATGGTATGGGAAACACTCTCTTATGCATAAAAAGATGTATTTCTTTATTTTAAGCATGAATTTATATATTTGCCAAATCGATCTACTTGAACTCCCTGCTCCATTGAACACAGCAAAAAAAAAGGCCTGTCTTGGGTACTAGAGGTCAAAGGACTTTGGACTGCAGACTGGTCTCAGCTGACCTTTGCTGATTTCCTCCCCTCAGTGCATGATGGTCCTCCATCCTCATCTGAACAGAAGAATTCACACAACCTCTATCAATATACAGACGCAGGGGGTTTCGCTGAATATGGGCTAATGCCTGCTGACACTTCTAAGCAGCCGTAAAAAGCAAAGCTGGCACTCGTGAAATGGATCCTGAACAGGCCTGTTGACATAAGCACTAATGGAGCTGGAGGGCAGTGCACAGTGAAACAATAACCTCGGATAAAGAGGTGAGCGCTTCCACTCAGGAAATTTCTCATCTCCTTGTTGGAGGGGCTTTTCCTACCATCCCCATCCCTCCTTCAGACACTGGTTTCGAAAGGCAATAGATTTCTTACGGCCGTGTTTATCAGGCTCCTGCGGCCTCAGCTTAATATTCATGCTTCCGCTACAATGCTTGGCTCGGGCCGCTTCAGATGGCTAAGACTACGTGGGCAACAGCAGATAACAGCAGATGTAGCCACTATGACATAATAGCAATGAAGAAATCGGTCGTCTGCACACATAGGCACACTTTCATTAGCTGAAGGCAGATAAACCTCGTGGAGGAGCCGTGCTCCTACCATGTTCCAGCGCTCTAATCTTTTGCTAGTGCCTGAGGGGGGTAAGGCCGAGTAATTAGCAATAAAAGTAGCACTCTGATGGCTCTGGATCAATCAGCGCTGGACCGTTTGATGCAAAGTTTAATGTGTCTGTGTGAGGTGTGTGAGGTGTGTGTGTGTGTGTGTGGGGGGGTGGGTGTTTGGGGGATGAGGGGGGTTGTATGGGTGTTGTTAGGAGCAGGAAGGGAGGGAGTTGTGTGGGGTTTTAAAGATTTTATTTCTGCAGGCAGAATCTGAACAACAGAGACGGGAAAGTCTATCAGCTGATGTATAGAACCAGCAGTTTATCTTCCAGCATTCACGTAGAACGATGGTAGCAGGTGGTCCATAAATGCAAATTTCCCTTGTTTATCAAAAGTGTTCAAAAACAAGTATTGATCGAATGGCTCCTCTGGGTCTGACGTGGTCACAAGTCATAGGAATAAGTAGATTTCAGCACAATATATGCATGACAACAAATACTCCCTTAACTTGTGGTATCATCACCATTTGCAAATACTCTGTGCTCTCCTTTAAGCCTCACTTTCCCGCAACCTCACATATTGCACATAAGGACCCCAATTTAAACTGGAACCAGTACAGGTAGGTAAGCCTAGATCATTCAGGCCAATGCTTTGGGCTAAATTTAGTTTATAATGTAAAAACTATTGTTATCCCCTTTTATTTGCCTTTATTAGTCATTGTATTCAGTGTCTCTTTTATATGAAGCACCACTGAACCAAAGGAAATTCCTTTTATGGGCAACCTACTGGACAATCAACTGAACTGATGTTTGATGCTGATATTGTAAATCATTATACTGATTCAAGCTCTAATTCAGCATTGCTTGAATATGAAGCTCTGATGAGATCGTGTGCATATCCTAATGATGTCAATAAATGAAGGAAGAGTGGTTTAAATTTGCATGAGCTCATTTTATTTTTTATGAATAATGTACCACTTTAATTGCTTTCCTGTTCTACTGCAGCAAATGTCGCAGGCCAGAGCCCTCGACCCAGACTCATGGTCGCGTCCCAGCCAGACGCTTGATCAGCAAAAGCCACGTCGGCCGTGCAGAGAACCACAGGCCAGCTCCTTGATTGCCCCAGTTCTCTCTGCAATCGTTGCATTCATCGCTGTCACTGTCAATCTAACTCTGATGCAGAGGAAACCCTTTTGAACAGCAGACGTTGCCCTTTCTCTCTCTCTCTCTCTCTCTCTCTCTCTCTTTCTCCCTCTCTCCATCAGAGCAGAGGTCTGAAGCTGAACAGGCATGTCGTTGTCAGCACTGCTGCAGAAAATGTGTGAATGCATCCTTTTTCCTTATGAAAGGAGAAATTATGTTAAGTGAACATAGTCTGGTGAGGCCTAGAAAAAAGGTGACACAGTGCCCTTAATTTGATTGTTAATGAGTTAAAATGTTGGGAAAATGCTCCAGGTTTAGCATTTCAGTAATGGAAGGTCAAAATGAATGACCAAAGAAGGATAATCTTGTGCCAACTGAGGATAAGATGGGCCCTTCTAAGAGATGGATAACCTGTGTGTGTGTGTGTGTGTGTGTGTGTGTGTGTGTGTGTGTGTGTGTGTGTTCATCAGCATGCTGCTGCCTGGCAGTGTTAACTAATCGCACCATGATCCACCGGTTTTCATTAAACCTCTCACCAAGCAAAAGGCTCCTGTGTGTGTGGGCAGAAGGGTGACAGTAGTCCTTTTAACTGAGGGTTAACAGTGCATTACTGAAGCAGGGGCAATGGCCCAAAGACCAAAAAGGTCATCTAATCCTCTTTATGAAGCTCCTCAGAAAAAAAAACATGTTCATTATTTTACATTTAGAAACCTATGGGCAATTTCAAATATAACATATATAACATATATATATATATAATATAATATTAATATACATAAATTAAATGTTTAATTATTTTTCAACCCAATTCATAATGAAAACTCTCAAAAAAATGCAAATGTATGTTAGAGACCACTTTTTTCTTGATACATATATTGAAATCTTGAGTATCTTCCGATAATGATTCAATGATTCAATGATTCAATATGTTTTTCTGTAAAATCTGCTCAGCTTCAAAACTGAAGTGCTTTTTAACTGAAGTAATTTTTAATTGAAGTAATTCGCTAAAGAACATCTAAAAAAGGTTGTTGTGCCCCAAAATGTCCAAATACTCTACGCCCCCCACAACTAACATCCGTCACGACACTCATTTCAGGATGGACATGTTCCAGGGCGGTCAAATCTTTAGCAGTGATTTAAAATATTGTATTTCTTCCCTTTGTTTCAATGAACCATGTGTCAGTAATGCAGAAAACTTGCAATGTTTATCATGGCAATAACTGCGACCTCCAAGTTAACTATGAATGTCAGACAAATGCTTTATGGGACCAAACTGTAGGGGCTCTGGATTTATTATACTCTCATGTACACGATGTTTGAAGCAGCTTAATGAACAAACGGGTCATTGAATACAACAGTTATCACACAAGGGCGGAAAAGAACAGACATCAATAGGACACTGAAAGCCTGAAAAAAAAACTGTGGATCTGTGCTAACGCTACCGCTGTAAGCATTAGCATGGGTCGTCTCTGATTCGAGCCCTTCGGCATCACAAGCAGCAGCAAAATTTCAAGTGGGAAACTGACAATTGTAGCACATTTATCAGCGCCTAGCACGGACCCATCATCGATATTCTCTGCGGTGCTCTCCTCGCTCCTCTTTGATTTGCATTACAAAGGCCGGGATCAAAGGGCCCCAGTGTAGCTGGCCCGCAGCGAACATCCCTCTGTGCCCAGCCATTGTGTTGTTATGCGCTGCACATTCGGCACAGCGCAACAGGCCCACTCTGCCAGAACACACCCCAGTCCAACCTCTACTATCAAGAGGAGATGCAGTGGATGTGGTGCTTGAACATCAACACAGGCAAAAAAACATGGGGTAGGATAGGAACTTGAATATTACCCCAGGACAATCGTAAAAAAAGTGACAAGTGTTACATAGCAATAGCCACTTAATTAGAAATCCTTCCTTGCTGGTGGACAGTTGCCAATCTTTTGTTGCACTGTTTGAGTTAGCTATCCAATGCCATCCAGCCAACTGCTTAGAGCGCCCCTGTTCTGCTTATTGTAGAGTCTTTCCTGATCCCACTATTTAGCTCATTAATCTGGGCTGGAATGGATGTGTCCACACTCAACTGTGCAGAGCAAGCAGGCTCCTGGACCAGGGTTGGAAGCCTAAGCTCTAGCCCTTCATCAGTGGTCCGTTTCTGAACACAGAGTTGCTGTTTTATATTGAATTTCAGGTGGTAGACGATGCTAAACCAAGCAGTTACACATTGGCTAATACAGGGGTCACTGCTATGCTGAGAATGATCAACCTCTCCAATGTCTGGTCAGTGGAGCTCTTGTGGTGTTTGATAATAAATGGGGTAAAGGGTGGCTGGTAGGAGACAATGTGTAATTGGGCACCTATAAAGTGGGCCTACAAGGTAGGTGTGCCTCATAAAGTAGCTGGTGAGCAGCTAACAAAGTGGACAGCAACTGTATATCATTTCCCGCTTTTCTTTATCACCTGCTAAAAAAGGAAGACGCATGCAAGCAGCGCTGCTTAAAAATTGAACAGATCCGCTTGGCTATTACGAGCCGGCAGACCTGAAGGAAGCAGAGAGCTTGTGTTTTGCTGTTCATTTCATCTCAGACACGCAAGGCTGCTTCCTTCAGCTGCAAGTTCATTGAGTGCAATGCAATGTGAACACAAGCGCCGAGCTCCCCGGGGGCGTTTGACTGGAATACTTCCAACTGCCTGTGGACCTTTTGTGGTGGAAGTTGTGGTGGAAATCATAAAGATCATAAAGATAGCTCCCCCCACCCCCCCCCCCCCCCCCCCCCCCGCATTGATGGACAGAAAGAAAAGAAGGAATGTGCCTAGACATTCCCCCTGCCCCAAGATGCTTTAGTCATGTTTGACCCCAGCTTGCATGATTAGCGGGTGATGTAACTGAGAAGGCTGAGTCATGCTTTTTGGATAGGGAGGACTGTTGTCGTCTCTGCTGGCAATTCCCCCCAAGCAAAGATATGAAAGCTAGCCTCAAGGGCAAAAGAAAAAATCTGGAGATTTGAGATAGGTGGCATTTTTACTGCTTACTTTGGAGCTTGTTACCAGATATGTCTCTCTAATGTGTCTTCTGGGGAATGGTCTTTTCACTTTTTTCAGTGATGTCTTTCTAATTTAAAGTCTTCGATGACCTTCATTGATGTTGCCCGCAAACGTCTGTTAGGCAAACTTTAAGGGAACTTTTATCTAATTCTTCTGTGACTGAATTGTTAGGATAAGTCATTCAGGATGATCCAGAGAATCTTTATCAAAATAGGAATTGCTTATAGGTGCGGTAGAAACCAGATGTCTGAAGAATTTTATGCCTCCCTCATTGAAAGTATGGCCTTTGTTTTTCATTACATTCATGGGAGAGGGGTACATGCTAGGCTTCGCAAGGCAAAAAGCCCCCAAAGAAAACTTTTTTTTAGATTTGCCACTATTTTACCATTAGCAACACAAGGTTCACTGGTGGAATTAGAGTAATAAAAGGGCTACAATCTCTCCTATTAACAATTTCACATCAAACCCACTTTGAGTAACTTTACATCCCAATAAATTAACTATGGTGAAAGTTTGAACCAGTATATTCCTAACACTGTATTTTCCTGCATCATTGCAGCACACACATACACTCAAAACAGGACAGCACCAAAAGTAGGAAGAAAAGTAAACACCAGCCGGCCATTTATAAACCCATCTGCACCAGCACACACAGGAATAAAGATGTGCATATATGCACAAGCTGATATAAAGCTGGCCTGCGAGCATCTATCACAGGCCCGCTCCCATTGGTAATTCTAGCAACACTTCCCAAAATAACTCCCGACCCATTTAACTCCCGCCTGCTAAAACAAAGACAAAGCTCCTTATGCTACAAGAAAGTGGGAAAAAGCGTCCACTGGCCTCACTGAAAGGGGGAATTATCTAAATGAACGCAACTTCAGCCATGCCCACCATGGAAGCTTTGAGTTCTTAGGAACAAGCAACAATAAGAGAAAACTCTGTTAATGTTGAAAGGCAGCATAAACGATATTCATCCTTGTTTTGGGAAATCAATAGACAACAAAGGCACTGAAAAAGTGCTTTTGAGCTTTAACTCATTCCCTAAATATTCTGTACAGGCAATCAATACGCTACAAATGAAATACAGTCTCCCCACAGTGTGCATGGTACTGATTCAGCCCTTGGTTATTGCACTCCATTATGGACTATTAATTATTCAGAGTGAAGATTCTGGAACCACCCACAGGTCCTTAGTGTTAGTATTTGGAACCAAATGTAGTTGACAGTAACTAGTTGCTAGTAGCCACTTATTGGCACTGTATCATTTACACAATGGTAGAGTACATGACACCCATACATAGATAAAAGTATAGGTGAAAAATAAAGAAGAGTATAAAGCAAAGCAGCAATAGATTCCAACTTCTGTCACCTTTCTTTGCACATGGATTTGTTCCAGCCAGTCTGAAAAGTGTATATTTTATTAATTCCTGGCTGTTTAGTTGTTCAACTGACCAAATGGGCTGGTCAGATATTATCATATCGAAGCTATGTAATGTCTAAAAACAAAAATTAGTTATTTACATTGGAGCTCATTATTTTTCTGTAACTGCAGATTGATGTCATATAAAAAAAAATTAAAAACAATGTTATTTTCATTTTTTATAATTCATAATCCAAAGTTTTAATTATATCACAGCGTATTCATTATAAAAACGCCCTACACAAGTACATGGAATTAAACTGTGAAAGTTAATCAGAAAAGCACCAGACATGGACAGCTGGACTAGTGGTATTTAAGGGAATGTGCACTTTTTTTGTTTATGTGATGCTCTTCCACTTAATGGGTTAAAACTACTGTCTACACTTCTCTGCCGCTTCTTCCATGCCCCAACTGTGCAGCAACCGGAAAAAGCTGCTTTAGCACATCCAGTAACGCAGTAATACATATAACTGGGGGTGCACGGAGACTGCCGTATGGACTAGCAGTAGGCTGTGTGGGATGGGGCAGTAAAATGGGCATTTGGGCATGTAGAGTGGCCCTAGAGGTCAGTCAGGTCATATGGTATGCAGAGAATGGGAACTAAGAGCATATGGAAATACAGCTGGGTTTGCATATATGCCACAGCTGAGCACACACACACACACACACACTCACATAGAGGCGCAGAGAAGAAGAAGTGCTTATCCAAGCACTTCCAAAACACACACACACACGCACACACGCGCACACACACACACACACACACGCACACACGCACATGCACACACACACACGCGCACACACACACACACACGCCCATGCACACACACACACACACGCACGCACACACACACACACAAACACATTCACTCACACACACATACACACACATACACATACACATACACACATTCACTCACACACACACACACACACACACACACACACACATTCACTCACACACACAGACACACACATACACACACACACACACATCCTGCCAGGCTTGCTCTGTCTGCTTGGCTCTAAAATGTAATTTTATAAGGAGAGTGCAAGTTCAAACCTGACAGTTCCCCAAAGCAAAAGACTGGATGGGTTAAGTCGTGATAAACAGTGTGTGTTGTTGCCCTCATGTCTGCATTTTTGAGACAGAGAGTTTGCTACAGGTGATCAATGGCTTGGAGATGAAAGTGGGGAAGAACACGACTTTGTGTTTGCTGAGGCGATGTCGCCCTTCATTCTGTCCTTCAAGGTTCATCGGAAGGCACTTTTCGGGAGAATCACAGGGCTTACAATTCACTGCTCCCAATGACAGTGGACAGAGCTGTGCCAAAACAAATAAAAGCCGCCGGATAGCTCCAGCGGAGGACCGTTCCTTAGCAACACGTGTTCTAAGCAATCCCGTCACCAAAGGCAGGCCGAGCGACAGAAGAAGACGAGGCTGCTCTAGAACAAAAAAGACAGTAAAGTCAAGGCAAGACCTGGACTTCTAAAGATTAATGGTATGATACACTTTAATTCAGAGTTCAGTCAGTCTGAACAAATTTTGCTAGTAAAAAACTGTTGCTCTGGCAGCAGCAATAAAACCCAATGAACCCGGGACAGGGATGCGGGTGATTATGTAGAAAAACTACAGTAAATTATTAGTCCATTTAGAGGTGGGCAATGTGATCAGGATAAATCATGACATATTATGACACAACATGCTTTTCCTAGTATATTGTGGATATTAGGGCTGGAGGAATCTCATTATCATTATCATAACATTCAGTATATCTAGGGCAGTCTTCATTCGCCCCAGGAGGGGAGTGAGAACACTCAAAGCTTTCCACATCAAGCATAAGATTCACAAAACAAAACCAACACACCAAATCAAAAGGCAAATTCATTCACATTAATACACATTAAAGCTGTCTAGACTCCTGGTTGCTAATAGTTTGTTCACCTCTTTTAATGCTTGGAGCTCCAAGTTATAGTTGAGCCTCAACCTCCTATTCCTGTGAGTTGGTGATCCTAGCCCTAGCGAACTAAAGAACATTAGTTAAAGAATCCTGACCAACTGCATGTTTTATGATAAGGATAGTATGATTAGACTTAATAAAACTGACTTAATATGATGCTGTATGTGAAAAGTTAAAATAATAGATTGTGATGGATTTTGAAAACCAAGACTCATTAACTTCACATGTCTTGTATCATCTTGAGTGCCAGGGTTAGGAAATTCTAGGACATTTTATTTACCATTTTAGATTTTGCCTGGGTGCCATTGTGCACACGATGTTGTTCCTGAACTATTCTATTTTGTTACCTCTTTAAGGGACATTACAATGCCACTTGTACTTTTCCTCCTCAGCAGCATCAATCCAAGGCCCATACATTCTTCTCTGTAAGCGTTTTAAATTTACACTTAAATTCTGCCATATCCATCACGGAACTTCTGTAGCTCTGATAATCAAAGCCTTGAGTGCCAGCTCATGTGCTGCCTGTGAAGAGCACAGCCCTCATACATAAAGATTCCCTTTTCCCCCATCTCTCCTCCACTTCACCCATTGCTCTTGCTTCCTCATTCCCCACATGAGAGACGCTTCTGTGGAACGAGTGTCGCATCTCACCATTTCATCAAATGCTAACCTTTTCATCACCCCTCCAGCACAGCAGCCAGAGCGGGGTAATCATCTCAGCCGTCGCTGATTAACGATCTTGGAGGCCAGGGTGTTTGCTTTGGATGCACCTAATTGGATTGCTTCAGGTCAGGAGGAGAGGTGTTTTACACTTGCCCTGACAGTCTCTGTTCCCGAATGGAGGTGAAAGGATTATACTCCTTGTTATGTTAAGGGCTTGATGCAGAGTCAAGTCTGGTAACTTAGCTGGAAGAGCATCCTCTCCATTCCAGGAATCGACCGCTTTTGTAATGTTTGCCTGAAGCACAAAAGACTGCGGCCAATTAAAAGCATTTCATTGGAAATGAAAGAAAATGAGAACACTAGTCTCAAACTGGCAGGATCACAGAAATTCCTCCCAAGTGTTGGCCCAAGAGTTGCAAGCTCAAGTCCAGGTGATGCCTCAGCCATCCTTGTCTGGGAGTGCATAGCAGCATAATGGGCTCTCTCTACATAACGAGCTCTCCTTCTACCCAATCATGCTGGCCAGCATGCGTTTCTGATCGATGATATGTCAGAATTGGCAGCAAGCTTCCTTCTTCTAACTGTAAAATGATGTTGCAAAGGTACAGTGGAAAAAATGTGCCCTGAAGCTAGCCTTCATCATCTCAGCTTGGTTGCATCATATAGCAGGGATAACGCAACTAGTGGGTGGAATTACTGAGGGTAAATCTCTTCATTATATGACAATTTCCAACCTTAAGTACTTCTGTGTGAATATTTCCCTGCTCTAGCATGTCCATGTCATTTTGGAAAGACTGGTTCTCCAGGACCAGGTTTGGGAGCTGCTGTATCATATCACAGAAGCAACATTACAAAGTCTTTTATTTATTCCATGTTTTATTTTCACTCATCGTCCTATACATTTCCACCTCTCTCTAGTTCACATCTGAAAGTCACCTGCAAAACACAGCCAGTCAGAAGACACAGTGCTAGCACATCCACAGAGCCAGGGGGTGCAGAGACAGACAGGAAAAAGTCTGGTCTCTAATTATAGCTGCACATTAATTAAAGATATTGCACCTCATATAAGAATCCCTCTGCTGAGCCGACCGTCTCTGTACAGAAACCTTACAGTCTCAGAGACTGCAGTGTATTAACTAACGAGAGCACTTCTTTCCCTATTGAGTGCAGGGACATCACTTTAGCTCTATTACATGGAGTGTTAGCTAAAAATCTGCCTCGCTCTTTGTGACTTTAATCTTTAAAACAGCTACAATCTGGCATGTATGGGTCCTAGTAGGTTAAGTTGGTAGAATTCTAGCATGCAAAATGTGACAGCCACTTGCATAGGTCACCTGCAGTAAGGTCGTTGAAAAAAACAATTAAACTGAATTTCTACAATGGAGCTCCAAAAGTGCTTTAGCAAAAAAATCTAAAGCTGAGGAAGACAGTGGCAGAATCAAATACCTTTATGCAGAAACACTGAGAGGAACCAAGACTCAAAAGGAACACTTCCTTAAGAGCATGAGGCAGAATGACCGGGACTGAACAAGACTGAAAAAAAAAACCCATCCCCTTCTATGCTGAACTTGATAGTAGCACATGTTTAGAAGGAAGATGTGGGAGATACTCCAGACATCAATGGTCTGAAAGATCTGGAGAATCTAGTGATTGTGCTGAACTCAGTATATGATTTGAGATCTTAGTAAGTAGTAGGCAAGAGGTCCAAGAAACAACCAGCGTATTGTTTTATGATTGGCCTGTACTACAGTGAAGAGTAATGATTGCATCTTGTGAGACTCTACAGTATCATCATTCCAAGATGGACAGGCTGAACTTTAACTGTTGTTATTCCCCTGGTAATGAGTCGAGGGGAAATTGTCTGAAATAAAAAGTCCTTGCAGCTGGAGCAGTTGCCTTGAGAAACAAGGGCGATCAGAGGACAAAACGTCTCATTCCTGTCCCCGAACCTGCCAACGACACCTCAGGAGATGCAGCACATTAAATATGGGTGCCAAATCCACAAGGACAAAAAGAAAAACATTTTCATGCCTGTAGACTGTCTCCCAGAGTGGGTATAATCTATGACAACCTCTGGTTGGCTACTACCAAATGCTTAGAATAACTTTGAATTAAATATAATCAGCATTGTCTGGTTGAACCCTAAGATTTTATGTTTGATGTATCTCGGCAGAGGAACTAGTTCTGCTCACGCCGGTCTTCTACTGCTTTATAGGCAGCTGTGGCCCCTCGAGAGTTACATAACATCACATAATGTCTGGCCGGCACTTATAGTAACATGGTTGTTCGGTCATATATAGCCCAGGAAGGAAGAAAGACTGTTCTCTGACTTGGATATTGGTCTGGCATCTTGAGTTTGAAGGGCCCAAAGCTGTGGCACATGTGCATGTTAGTGAGAAAATGCAGAGAGGTAGCAAGTGGCTAATTCACAAAGTGTACAGGATTTGCACTTGTTTTTCTGCCAGTCCTCATCATCAGCACTTAGCTCTCTACATCACCTCAACTTTATTCGAAGAGGAGGACAACAAAGCTCTGTCTAGCTTGAATTTTCTGACTATATAAATAAAGAGTCAGATGTCAGATGCACATCTGATAATTTAGTTGAAGGACCAGCACATCCTTTCCTGTATGGGATGCACTCACATGTTAACAAAGCTTGGTCAGTGAGCTAGTCTAAGCCTACAAAGCTTAAGCTTACACTAAACAGGACCTAATGCTGAACATGACCTGACTATTGTGACGGTGGGCTGACTGCCCCTCTGCGTTGGGCAGAAGACATTCCTTGCCAAACTTCAACCAAGGTTCTGACAAAACAAGGTCTGTCTAACATAGTAACTGGGTTCACAGCTTTGCATCATGCCAGGACCTTTGGGTTGGACCTGCCACTGGTGGGCCCTGCTTTACGCAGCACACCTGGCAGCGGATAACTACTCACCCTCAATAAAGGGACGACAGGGTATGTAAGGGGCACAGCAATGCTAAGATGAGTTCCCTGCCTCTTGATTTCTTCTTATGCCTCACTATTGCCCTGGACTGTAAATAAAGTTTTGCACCATTTGAGCACTCCATCCCCATCTCCAGTATCTACGGACCCACATGTCTGGAGGTGTGATACTACGAGAACATTGAAGTCATGGTAAATTCTGGACATTTGTTTGTGCATCCCATGTCAAGAGATTCTATGTGGAGTCAGTGCTGTTCTGAGAATGGAGTAGTTTTCTTTGTGCAAAAGCTTGCATCCCAAGTTTATCCAACAGTGCCAGTCGCACAGCTGGTCCTTAATTGGCCTCAGAGCACCTCTGGCTTGCAGGTAGACTCCCATTATTAACTCTGCATGAGAACAGAACAACTGTCATTGCTGATACTCTAAAATCTCATGTCTTATTTTTGTTGGGTTTTTTTTACATGCTTTTTCCATATAATGTGTGCACTTTATAGCATGTGAAAGAATAACCAATAGAAATGATACCAATGGACATTATACGTTAAGAATATTTTCTTCCCTTTTAGTAGATACAAGATTTTGCCCCACCAGCAACAATATGCTAACTTATTACATATTGACTCTTTTACACACTATGAAAGCTCACTGTTACCTAATCTATTGATGGCACAGTATGAAGTAACATGATTCAGAAGTCTTCAGACAGATTAGACTATATATTTCTCATTATCTGTATGAGTAGCCCATTGATTTTCTCTTTAGATAGGGTTCAATAGATCCAGGCTTTTTGTTGTAAAATTTTTAATGTATGTTTTCTCAGCATTCAGTGCGAGGCCCGAAAAGCAAGAGAGAAAAAAGCGATGGGCATACACAGAGTGTAAGGAGGTAATTGCAAAGCGTGTTATGTTAATATGGGTTAAATCAAAAAAAGAACTGTAGAAACTATTATTTGACTAACTACAGAGCCTTCAACATGTATTTTCAGCTGATATTTAAGGGTAAATGGGCAGTAAAATGATTCAATATGAATTAATTCAAAGCATTTTATGAACTGGATATAAATGAACAAATCATGTTAAAATTAATGGGTGTAAAGGGAGCAATAAATGGTGGTGAAAATGGTCAAACAGGTTGGGCACTCCATTGACTATGCTAGATAGTTCACAACCTCATTAAAATTTTGATAGTGGTCATAACCCTGATGGTGAAGTCATATTTGTTATTATCTAATGGACAAAGATCATTAAGTCATTGAGGCCACAGAGTATGGTCAAGCTATCAATTGCACTGCAGCAAGGATGGCTGCGGGACTGCAGGAGCTGCGCAGTCTTTCATGCCCTAATGATTGCGACTGTCTGAAAGAGGTGTTCTGATTCCTGATCAGCACTCTTTCTTTGTGGAGCTTGATAAATGTGGGCTCTGTCCTCAGGAGCATTTGCCTCTGTAAAACACAAAGCGCTGCGCTGGCCCTGGGCTAATCACTTCGAACACTGCGAGGGTCATTACCAGATCAGTTACAAGGGCTGTTCAATACTGGAGCCAGTGGACAAAACTGAATGGCAAATCGAAATCTGAAAAGATCTAAATGAGGTCTGGGGGATAAAAGTGGACCATTGAAAGAACTCAGCATGTTGAAAATAATCTATGACCTTCATTTTGGTCATTTTTTATTTTTGGACATAATTTGAAAACGCTAGTTAAGAGGAAAAGGAAGGAACATGTGAGCCCCGTTCTAAGATCTTTACAGTGGCTACCAGTGTATTACTGAATGTGACCATTACTGGTCTATAAATCACTTAATGGCAAAGGTCATTAGGAAAGTGTCAGTCCTGCTTAAGGTAAAGACTAAACATGGAGATGCAGCAACATTTAGCTGTTACGCTACTCTCGAATAAAACCAGTTCACAGGGAGCATTAAATGAGCCTCAATTCTAAACACTGGAGTGAATTCTAGAGTGAAAATGTCTTATTTGACCAGAATTTGAGTCCAGCTCACTTCTGTTCTGCAATGGGTCCTTATTTTCCGAATTCATTTTTCATTTCATAATGATTTTAATGTTTAATTCATTCTCTTGTAATGTTGTTTTTGTCTTGTTTCATTTCTTCTGTTAGAAACCTCAATTTGTAAAGCACTTTGAATGACAGTAGTGTATAAACATTTGCCATATAAAGTTTGACTTGCCTTGCCTACTCTTTTCATGATGAATAGACCACGAAAAATGGCCTAAAATCACTTGGAAAAACAACTGGTACATTAACTTCCATTATAAGTGAAACAGATTTTACTCTGTCCTATAAAACTGCCATTCCTACAGTGACAACACTCATTAAAATACATAAATTAAGTTTTTCTAAATTATAACAAGAATGATGTAGATGTATTTTATGTATTGTGTTCTATTAATGAGCTTTTGAAGCAAGTGTAGGTTGTTTCTATCGCTAGTTTGGATAGACATGCATGAAAGAATAAGGTCAAGGCTAAAAAGCAGGTCTAGCTGTCAGTGTCTTCATCTGTACAACATCCCACCAGTCCCCATGACACAATATTCACATAATATCCTGACAAATTCAGGCAGTGTAATCTTGTTCCAATCACAGACTCTGATGCGGGAAGAGAGCTGAACCTCCTCACGTTCCCTGCGTCCTCACTGCAGGTGGAGGGTGTCACTGAGTTCGAGGCGCAGCAGGCTTGAGCTCCAATCCACACCCCCACCTTTAAAGCAGCTCCAATGAGGAGAGCATCTTCTAAAGCCTCGCGGGCCCTCATGCTGGTCCTCTCCAGCACGGCACTGCAGCTGCAGCCGCATGCATCTCCAGGTCCAAAAATATCCAGACAGTTGGAAAAGGATGCAGCAAGAACAAAAGACGTTTCAAGTTCCCCTCAAGTACCAAAAATAGATGTAGAGAGACAAAAGCGGCCTGAAATAGTCTGATGCGCCGCAGCATCCCAGGAGCTCCTGAGTCAGTCTAGGGGCTCAGGCAGGGGAAAGAAAAAGAAGTCTATTTTCTGTCCCGGTATCACACTTCTTAACCTTCCACACAGGACAAGGCATGTCGTACCAACTGTCACTTCAAGGTGAGTTAGGTTTTTCTTTTTATAGCTTCAGCTTTTGACATTTGGTAAAATGATAAGCACATCCTGAGAGCTGTGTGTGTATTTATATATATATATATAGTATATATACAGTAATTCCCCACTTTCCGTGGGGGTTACATTCCAAGAACCCTCGCATTTATTGAAAAACCCTGTTGTTGTGTTTTGGTTACAAATATGCCCAAAAATGCCCATTTTTATAGTGTAAACCCTAAATATGCCCCCAAATCTGCTCCCAGTACACTTTAATTTCATTTTAAACTCAGTTTAATGCATTACCCTTAAAGAAAATGTAAAGGTAAATAAATAATCATAATCAGAAAACTTTTACTTAAAAAAACGTTAGCATTGGCAGTTAGCATTAGCAGCGTGCAAAGACTCGTACACAAAAGAACAAACAATGAGTTTGGTTCTTTAAAAAATCCATGTGTGACTGAATCCGCGACTCCTGATCCACGTAAACCTGGGGGATATAGCCTATAGATAGCACTGGCCTGCTGATCTTGACTACTGCACTAATGTGAAATCTTCTTAATTTATCATTGGCAGCTCATTAGTTTACAATGCCTGACCAGCTTAAGGTGTTCCACTGAATGCCACAGAAAATCCTTCCTTCCCACCATGGTTCGAATTACAGGTGTGACTGGGGGGTACAGTACCCCCTGAGCAAGACCCAGACCCCCACAAAGAGACAAAAAATGCAGGTGGGGGGGAGTATTGTTTTTGACTTTTTTTTGTTGTTAAATAAAGCAGTACCCTCCAAATATGGTGGGCCACCTCCTGCTTCCCACCTCCTTCCCACTGACCTCCTGCTACTTTCTGTTTATTTATTACAGGTTTAAAAAACTACCAATGTGTGGAAGACTATGAGCATTATTTTTGCTGTCATGTTCAACAGCCTATGTGCAATACTATGCAATGTTCTCACCAGGTACCAAATATTATGTGCAACATCGTATGCTGTCCTCTATATGGTGCTAGTGCAATATTACTACTGATATTCGTCTTTTGGTTGTTTTTCTTTCCACTGATTTTTACTTTTTATTTAGACTTCACTTTGTTTTATTTAGATTTTATTAGATTCTATTTAGACTTTTATTAGATTTATACATATTTTATTTATTTTATCATTATTGTATTCTTTTTTATTTTCTGTTATTCTGGTGTCTTGTGTCTCTCTGTGTCTGGGTGATGTGGCAGTCACCACATAAACAATTTCCTCCAGGATAAATAAATTTTTCTGATTCTGATTCTGATTATTGTAATGGATTTCTGGTAGCACATGGAATTAGCAGTGTGTTCTCCAAGTACACCTTGTGACCTTTCCAAAGTTGGTAGCATTGTGTGATTGGAGGCTGGTAGCTATTGGGGCTAAAGGTGGACGGAAAACTGGGCAAAATTAAACAAATAATGAAATAAAAATAATACTCTATATTGACGCTTCTGTATATCAATAGTTCATGACATTATATCAGTGGTGTTACAAGAGAGCCAGAGCAAAACAAGTACATTAATTAATTAAACAAACACTAATGTCTTGTTTACTTGCTAATGTCTTGTTCGAGATTTTAAAATGACAAATAATTATTATATATTATATATTTATGGAGATTAATAGACAGCAGGCCTTTGTGTGCACAGTAACTGGTGAATATAGTTTTTGTGAGTATTTAATATTTTGTGGACCCAGTGCAGTTACTCCCCTGCACCCTTAGTAGTTACACCACAACACTACTGTCTTATGCTATACACTATGAATAAAACCTAGATAACATTGACATAACCATGCCATAAGTATATCGCATGCTGTCATGAGTTGTCAACACAGATAAGGTCCATTAATACAACAGCGTTGATAAAAGATTTAAACATGAAATCAGCGAATCGTATCATTTAATTTTGACAGACCTGTGTTGTAGTTTTATACTGTGAATAGTTATACTGTAAAACAAGGCTGATCTAGTTGCAAACGTAGCAGAAAGAATGAAATACACCTGTTTACCACAGAAGCCAAGGGTCACTCAAATTAGTGGTTCTGGAAACATTCCTTAGGGACCCCAAGAAGGTCCACATTTTTCTACCCGTTCGAAGGCAGTTTGAGTCCAACACATATGTTTACTAGTTATATAGTTATATAATCATCCAGCTACAAAACAGAGAGAAGTCCAGAGGACCTACAGCATCTCCAGTCCACAGCCACGCTCACCCATATAATCACACACACACACACACACACACACACACACACACACACACACACACACACACACACACAATGCAGCACATATTAACCACATAGGCAACACGCAGAGACCCAAACTCACACACACACTGACCCACCACACACAAAAACTTCTGTCAGCGGTGCTCAACCTACACACACACACACACACACACACACACACCCACTGACTGGGGTCACGCGCTTGCATTTACAACACATATACCGGTCTTCTGTGCAGTCACGAGGGGTCTATACGCCACACAGACCCACATTTAAACACACACAGAAATATGTATTGCATGTATGTTTACATACTGACTTATATATACACGTGAAAATATACATATATTTAGTGTATAAAAGTGTATTTTTATTTTAATGAAATATTAATAAAAGGTATGAACTGTTAAAAAAGGGAATAAACTAGTAAACTTGCAGTGATCTGTCTGACCTCTTGGTCAAGTTTGTAACTGAGACGTTCTTTATCACACCCGTTTTCGGGAGAAGCCCCGCCCGCTGCACCCCGATTGGCTAATAGTTTGCGGATCCGCTGTAAACTGCCTGTCATTTAAACATTTACAAGCCAATCTTGGCGTAGGGCGGCGGGGCTTAGTCGAATACGGGTGTGTGAAAAAACAGCAAAAACAGAATCACAACAAAAATAAGCCTGCAGGTGTGGGAAGTTAACCGAATAAAAACGAAACAAAATAAAACAACAACAACCGAAGAGAAGGAGGAGTGAAGCTGCTCTCACCTGCTGCCAGTTCTCCTCCAGAGAGGGGAGAGCCGAGAAGTAACCCGTGTCATGGACCAGCTGGAGCTCCTGGAAAATGCTGTAACTCCCCAAAACATCCATAGTGGAGAAAGAGAGAGACAGATAAAGAAAGGAGAAAAGAACAGAACAGATGGAGATAGAGGAGAGAGAGAGAGAGAGAGAGAGAGAGAGAGAGAGAGAGAGAGAGTAGATAACGACGGGAGAGGGAAAGAGAGACAGAAGGATAAAAAAGGAGAGGGAAAAAGAGAAAACAGATATAGATGGAAAGAAAGAAAGAGAGACAGAGAAAGAGAGGGCAAGAGATGTAGAGATGAGGGGACTCCTGATAAAAAGAAAATCCGCGCTTTTCCCCTCAGAACGCCCGCGAGAGCGTTCACCTTAATCTTGGCGCCATCGCAATAATAATAATAATAATAATAATAATAATAATAATAATAATAATAATAATAAAAATAGTAATAAGAAGAAGAAGAATGAATGAATGAATAAATAAATAAATAAATAAACTGCCCCAGACGGACGGAGGCTTGCCCTGCGCGGATGGCGCGTGGTATAGAGGAGAAAGTCCGTTAGTAATAAAGTGAGAGGAAAAGAGAGGAGCGACCACCGACCGCCGGCTGAGACCCTTCAGCTCAGACTGTTCCACAGTCCGGGTGGGTTTTTTCCTCCGTGTTTTTGTTTTTTTCCTCGTTTCACCTGCACCACCGTTTTCGAAGCGCGCGCGGGTGACGGACGCGGCGCTAGGACTCGCATCCAGGAGGGAGGGGGCGTGGCGCGACTAGAGCTGTCAGTCAAACTCGGCTCGCCTCCTTTTTGCCCTTATACGGTTACGCACAGGGTTTGACAGACAGCCACCGTCCTTTCGCCCACCCCCTTTCAGGGCTGTCAGTCAAACCCCGTGCGTGGCCATAAAAGGGCAAAAAGGGGGCGGGCGAACGATCATTGGTGGAGACATGAAAGGAGACGGGGCTACATGCAAGAATCGAATAAGGGGCGTGGCTAAATCTCAGTGGGAAGGCGAGCTATGTTTAGAGGGCTATATAAACAGAGTCGAGATGGAGAAGGGTTCATTCAGTGCAAAACGGTCTGAGACGAAGCATCTCAGTGGAGTTACAGAGCTCAGCCTCCAAACACACTTACCATGAAGTTACTCGTCCCAAATAATGAACTGTCTTCTCTTCCACATATTTAATGAGAATTATTCTACTTTATAGTTTTATTTTAATATTATAGCCCTAGTCTTTTATAACTCTATACTTTTAATCATGAGCATTAAGAAGGGAAAAATGACCATTTTGACAAGGATGTTGAGATCTTGGGCAGTAAAT